>PVHP010001064.1:88811-115507 GCA_004024765.1 Zapus hudsonius
CTCTCTCTCTCTCTCTCTCTCTCTCTCTCTCTCTCTCTCTCTCTCTCTCTCTCTCTCTCTCTCTCTCTCTCCCTCTCTTCCTCCCTCCCTCCTTACAAATAAAAATATTTTTAAAACAACCCAAACAGAAAAGATATCATAATATAGTTATTATAGAATTCCATCCATTTTCTAGGTTTTCACAGCATCTTCCAGTCATGTTTCCCTATGAGTTGCCTAAATCCCCATCAGCAGATACCAACTAATTGAATAATAGTATCAACAAGACCTCAATTAGCTCTAGATCAAATGTAATTATGTCATGGTAAAGCCATTGACCATCATAATTCATACACTCATGATTTTTCTTTTGACCTTTGTAAAGTTATGATCAAATACTGTTTAACCTTTGATTTAAAAAGCCATTGGTGTGAGACACATGATTAAAGATTGCAAGTAGCTCAGATTCATAGCCTGATTCTTTATTCTTTGTCCTGCCCCTATTTACTCACCAAATGATCATAGGAGAAGAATGAATTAAACCCAGCTCTAGAGGAAACCAAAGCAACCAACTGTACAATTGCCAATATTTTCCCTTCAACTCCAGTTTTATAGGAAAGACATCATGCTTTCCCAGCCTTTGCCAGCTCATCCACAGCTTCACAACCAGAGTTTGATAGACAGTAGCTCTCCATTGCTTTCCATGGGAGCCTGGGGATCAGTTCTCCAGGACTCCCTGCAGTTCTCACAAAGCATGGAGAAGTTGATCTGTGCCCTGATGCCTGCCATTAGGGCTATATGAAAACACAGCCTCACTAATGGAAGCACAATATGCAAGATGCCAGTGCAACTCTGTGATTTACAATATGTCTAATGAGCAAGCCCAATGAAGAGGTTTGTTGTCTACCATAAAACCAGATGGATGTAAGCAGTGATTAGAAGCAATTAACTCTGTTCAGCACTAAATAACTTTCCATCATTAATGTACATTTTTCCACCTCATTAGAGGTACGGAGGAGAGCAGGAGGTAAGGAGCACTCAATTTGAATTTCAGATATGCATATGTTTGGAGAAAAAAACCCACAAATTTGTAAGGAAACAAGAGCATGTGCTAATAAAGCTTTGTTTTAGGCCATTTTCATTCCATAGGCACAGTCATATACTTGATTTCACCAGCTTCCCCCAGCTCTTGGGAGAAGGAGGAAGTCATGCAATCAATTCTGGCAAGAATCAGTAGACATAATCAATAAACAAGTGATGAGCTACACCCATTTGCTCATGTGCTAACAATATAATAGAATGCTTAAAATATTTGTCAGTGTCATTTAAAGAGAGAAATCTAGAAAATATAATATTGGCTAAGGCAAATTTGAAAACCTTCAGCCGAAATCACCAAAGGTCACTTACTCCTTACCTAACAAAAATAGGTGTATACAACATGTCAGTCATCTAATGAATTTATTAAACTGAAGAGTTATACCAACTAACAGCATTAATTAAAAAACAAACTTTGGGCTGAAGAGATGGCTCAGTGGTTAAGGCGCTCACCTGCAAAGCCCAATGACCCCAGTTCTATTCCCCAGTACCCAAGTAAAGCCACATGCACAAAAGAAGTGCATGTGTCTGGAGTTTGTATACAGGATCCGGAAGCCCTGTCGTGCCCATTCTCTGACTCTGACTCTAACTCTCTCTCTGTCTCTCTCTGCTTGCAAATAAAATAAAAACTTTATTACATGACCTCCTGATTTTATAATTCTAAAAACTGTATTAACTTCTTAAAATATATAGAAAATGTTCTAGGTTAAATGCTTATAATCTCAAATAAGTAAAGGAGATGAACTCTGATCACAAAAGCATATAAAGGAACTCAAGAAAAATACCAATAATAAATAAATTGTTCCTGGAAATTTTAGGTAAGGGGACTCCGACTTACCAGAGTGTAGTCAAAGCCTCCAGACACATGTGCACGCATGTGCATACACACATACAAGTACTCATACACACAGGTACATACACCATACCGTACATATGCAGAAAAATAAATACACATATGTCTCATAATTATAAATGATTCAAGTAAGGCCATATTTGTTTCTAGGACATTCACACCTATGTTCTCATTTTCTTCCAGAAATAAAGGAGTGTTTCATTTTATTTATTCGTGTATCACAAAGCACACTGAAAAATCAGACAATTCCTTCCCCACTCAGCACTAAGAAGAATACATATGGTGGTGTGTTGTCAAATGTTCAACAAGTGGATTAGGGAGGGGTTTTTGTCATGTCTACTGATTTTTATGTTATAGTTTAATAACATAATCCCTACACATTAACCTAAAGCTACCACCAATTTACCAAACAGTCTAGAAATTTCACAAAATGTAACAGAAAAAAAAAAAGAGAAAAAGGGCCAGCTCCAGCACATCACTTATGGAAGTCCTGTCTCCGTTTGTTCCGCTGCAATGGTAAGGGAAACATCAGCCAATTCTGTTTCTAACATGATGTGTCACTCCTGTGTCTCTGAAGGCAAGCCACTGGGACTTGGAGGAGTTAGGCATTGTTAGCATACTAAAAACAACTCAGAATTGAAAAGTGTTGGGAATTCCATGTTTTAACTCTAATCTAATTTAAAAGCAACATGCAATAGAAAATAACTAGCTGGATCTTACTTGAAAAAACCAACAAATACTTTCATACAGTAAGCTCCTGAGGAAGCTGTGGGCACCACCTGGTATGAGGGGCCATGAGCAGAATGGGAGGAAGCCTAACCTCAAGAATAATTGCTCAGTCCTGCATCTCCCTGTCTCAGTTATTGGTTCCTTCCCACACTGAGCTGTTGATCAAAGAGACCCACGAGGTCCCCAAAATGTGACAGACTTCTGTCAAGGCTCTTGAATACCTGTGCTAGGCCCAAGGTAAGAACCTATTGCTGAAGAAATCACAGAGTGTCATCAAACAATACCAAGAGATCCTGCTGGATCCAGAATGGTAACCAGCTCCCAGATGGTAGCATGTGTAGCACTGGAAGGTGTTACATGAGCTGCCGGGGGAAATTGGTCAATGATATTTGGAGAAAGCAGAGACCACTGATATACAATATAGATAGTTGTCACAAGAATGCTGAACACACAGCTATATGGAAGAGACCAGCAGGTCAAGAAATGCTCATTTTTGCAATAGTGGCACTAAACCGAGGAGGGTAACCAACGGCTTAATGATAAGCTAAGAGATCCACTTAGTGGCAAGGAACCCTTAACTGGAACTGGGACCCATGGCAAAATCTTATGAGGACCAAGAACTTGGGTTCCTAGGGGGAAATTCCCACTACCAGAAAGCTACAGAGAGGCTACTACACCCATTAGGAGCTAGCCAAAATAGCAATGCTTGTCTCATTTAACCTATATTGATCTCACTATCTGATGGAGATTGTTTGTATTTTTCAGAAGGCAGTGAGAGAGCCAGGGACAACTCAATTCCACCAATAAGACATTGGATGATGGCTGACATCCTGGCAGGAGACAAACCACACCTAGCCTTCACACGAGGCCCAAATGAAACCTATGAGAAAGTGATGAGAAAATAGGAGACCAATCACCACAGCAAGTCTGATAACCCATGAATGTCAATGGAGACAGACACCAACAATACCCAACACAACCTAGGTCAAATGTCCAAAGATACTTAAGATCTCACCAATAATGCATCTATATTTTAAAAATCAACAAATAAATGACTCCTCCATGTGATGTCCTAGCATAGAAGCTATAAAAATAATCACATATAGTGAACACATGCATGACAGGATTCTGGGCGGTAAACAAAGTCACATAGAATATGAAGTAAAAGTTTGCTTTCCTGGCCATCGTTTCTATAAATGGGATTGTTTATTGCTAACAATACTTTTATGAAAAATAGGTTTTCTAAATTTGAATTTGCAAATAATTTAAATGTGGCAGTTCTATCGTACTGTATCCCCAAGCCATGGCACTAGTGATCTGTATCCTACAGAAAGCAGAAGCAGCTATGGGTCACAGCTAAGGTCACTTGTACCATCTATATCCCGGCCCCACACTTAATTTGCCTGGCTGTGAATATTTTCATCATGTAGCAAAGGAAATGAAGCCTCAGAAATGCTTATTCCTTGGCACTGTTGTCTGTCCAGTGAGCACAGTGTTTTCCCTGTTCCCTTGACTGCTGCTGAGGTTAGTTTGCTGCCTTGATGGCTCCTTCCAACACACTTCTCTGTGACTGATAATTAACTACTGCACTTGAAAAAAATCTGTGTGTGTGTGTGTGTGTGTGTGTGTGTGTGTTTGTGTGTGAGTGTGAGCATATGTGTACCACCATGCATGTGTGCAAAGGGACGTGTATGGAGGTCAGAGGACAATTTTGGGTGTCTATCAATCCTTTCCTGCCACCTTGTTTGAGACAGGGTCTCTTTGTAGGTCACTACTGTGAACACCAGCTAGCTAGTGTTCTAGTGTTTGGAAGCTAGTCCTGTAATCTTCCAAAATACTCCTATCTCTGCCTCCTAAGTCACTGTAGGAGGACTGGAATTACAGACGCTCACTGCTGTGTCTCTCTTTTACATGAATTTTGGGAATCCAAACTCAGGTACTCAAACTTGCACAATAAGAGTTTTTATCCACTGAGCCATCTCCCCAGCCCACACTGCACTTTGTTTATACCCTGTAGTCAATGTATAAGAGAGTATCTTGTTTGAATGTGACTACTGTATTTGGTGTCATAAAGAATGAAGAAAATGGTATGTCTATGGCCTATATCACAAAGATGTTATAAGTGAACCACAGACTTAAAATTAGGACAAAATCAAACATTTTAAGATACTATACGATAATAACAACAACCTTCAAGAAAGATAGACATTTCTTCTTTACTCAGAATTTAGAATTCAATCTTTCATTAAGCTCACTGCTGACCATCTAGGAAACAAACAATTACAAGCAAATAGGCTTTTATCACAGTGTACATGACAAGACCCTTGCATGGAGAGTCTTGAGAATTCCTTGAACATTATTTCCTACCTTTGTAACCTGAAAATAAATGGGACTTCATTCAAACTGAAATTTGACTAAAAGAAGCAGAATAGACCATGGGAGAAATTTGGCCTAGAGCTAAAAAGGAAAACTTTCAATAACAGAAACAATCCCAAAATTTCAATGGCTCCCAAAGCATTATGTTTTCCTGATTAAAATGATTGTTTATAATGATGATCCTGAGTCTTCAAGAAAGTGTATTTAAGAGGGCAAGAAAATTCTTCACTCAACATAGTGAAATTGCAGTGCTTATAAGAAAGCATTTGTTATCTGGAACTTCTTTTAGTCCCAACGTTTGATAGGAGAGGATTCACTTCACATTTCTGTTCGAGAAAATTCCAGGAAGACACCTGGCATTGGCATCTTTTTAAGCTTATGAGAACAGCTCTCATGAATGATAAAAGTCGATATTGCTTTCTAGAATGTCTTCCAAGAGGAATGCTTCTAAACTCACACCTTTGGCGAAGGTTGCCAAGCTGTGATCCTAGGTTCGATTCTAGACCCACTAAAATGGACAGTATTCTAAGGAATGTTACCTTGCTGCTTCTGTTTTTCTGCAAAGTGAGCCATTCAGGCATTGCATCTTCTGAAATTTCCTCGCCTCTCTCAGGGAAGCATATTGGGACAGAGCTTGCCAGCTGTCAGCTCCCTTTGCCTTCTGCTGCCATTATTCTGAGGTACCGCCCCACCTTCTGGCCCTCCAGCTTGTTGGGGGTTGGGAGGAGGGAGGGGAACAGAGCTCTTCGAGCCTCTGACATGCGTAACACAATGAAAAGAGCAGAAGGAATATGTATCTATACATATATATTTCTCTCTCTCTAGACATACATAGACTGGTACTAAGTGTGTGTGCATGCGTATGCATGTGAATCTACACACCCCATGCCAGAATTCCTATATGTATATATACATGGTATATATTCCATATGTTCTTCCTTTCTGCAGCACACATATGCAGCTGGGAATAACTACTGTGAATAAAATTTACATACTCGCCAAAGACAAATTATCAAGCAGAAACAAGAATATATGCAATTTAGCAATTATAAATTCTTTTCATCTGCTGCCTGCCTTTATTAGAACATGCTCATTCCTTCAGTATCAGGGGGAGAAAATTTAGCATTTCATATTGTGTGCATATAAAAAGACCTCCTCTCCCTCCTCATATTTCACATTGCTCAGCCAGTCAATGACCTATTTCTGTATTAACAACTAATGAGGTCAAAATGTCAAAGAGTTGTGATAAACACCAGTGCTGTGCATGGTGTTTGCGTAGATGCTGACGTGAGTGACTGGAGGAACGTGTGAGCAGGTAAACAGATGCACAAGTCACTGCAAACGGCTTCTGGTATCCCTTGTGTCTCTTCATCCTCCCAAGCCAATATGTGGTTGGTATCATCTTTCTTCCCATTTTACATCTAAGGAAAGTTTTCTTGGAGAGATTAAACGACTTGACTGAGGGGCCAGGATCTGGCCACAGTACATCTGCCTCCACAACTGTCTCTTCACTCACTACCTTCTGCTGTCTGCCTATAGGAATGTGAGAGAGTCCTGCATGGGAAGTCAATCACTCCTGTGAGAACTGTATCTCTGATTGCTTTATTGGAAGTAGGTGATAAAATTCATTCATGATTTGACAAATAATGGCAAATGAAGTTATTGCAGATTCAGTTACTAATGTAAATTTTTAACCTAATTTTGAAAATAATCACAGTGTATAAACTTAAATTAATAAATCCTCATTTTTTTTCCTAGCGATATATTAACATCAATTGAAATTTATCAGGACAATGGGGCCTCTTGACTCAGAACACAATAAACTGAATTCCTTCCCAGTGCTTAAGGCATTCGCTCTGGGGAAGGAACAGCACTGGGTATTCAGTGCCTGTCTTAAGCATTTTAGACCTCCACAATACACTGAATACGCCTTTCGTGGCCTGAAAAGGCAGGTGATTAAGCATGCATAGCCTAGTGACAAATGGCAGCAATCCTCACCCAATTCTCAATGAACACAAGATCTTGTTTAGGAATTTACAAGGAAGCAATCACTTAGGAAGATCGATCACCGCTTCAAACGCTCCAGTTACTCATCTCATGAGCGCACTGAGCTCAATGCTCCCTGGTGTCTAAATTGCTTCCTGATATTAATTTAAGAGTTTGGGGAGTGATCTTAACTCATTTAGGCCACTTGGTGCTGTTAAGGCTTGAGAAATATATTTCACAAAAATATGTCATTCAGATAATATTTCCAAAAAAACGGTTGAATCCACAGATTTTTCTCACAAGCCTTACCTTTTTTTTATTGTCCATAATGAGTTACATTATTTAGTGGGCAAACAATGAGTTGTTATCCCCAATTCCCCGATGCCCCCCTCCCCCATCCCCAATCTACTGAATATCCTCCTCCTCCGTGGGTCATCTGGATCAGTCCTTGTGGCAGGGGACCATGGATAGCCTAGTACTCAGCCCGGTTCTCCTGGCCCAAGTGTGTTGTTACTGAAGGGTGTCATGCCTCTGGATAGTCTCCCCCACCACTGCTCTCACAATCTTTCTGCCCCCTCTTCCACTCAGTTTCCTGAGTCATGGTGGATGAGTATTAAGGCTGCTTTAATGTTTTGAGCTTAGGGGTCTTTGTGTCAAAAATCATTGGTTTCTGTTTCACTGGCTTATCCTGTGTTGATTGAATGGCTGTGGCTGTGGGTCCCTTGTTCATCCTGTCATTCTCTGTGGGGTTCCATATATCCAGATCCTCCACGATATGACTGTGGTGGCTCCTCTCTTGCCAAGATCTCAGCTATCAGCCTATACGATAGGTTGGTAGGGTTAGATGGGCCCCAGCTCTCTCCCTACATCCTGAAAAACACAAACATAATCTCCATTGGAGAGTGAGGTCAGTGTAGGTTAACAAATATACACAATTCTGGATTACCTAGATTCTATTTTTAGTAGCCTCCCCATCAATCGATCCCATAGTGCATCTTGTCTTGGGAGCCCAAGAGTATGGAATCCTGTACCTATCTCCCTGCATCCCAAGTTCCAGACAAGGGCTCCCCCTCACTAAGTGGAAGGCACTGCACAGGCTTCCAGGGGAAACTGATCAACGACAACTGGAGTAAACAGAGACCACTGACATGAAACACAATCTGCAGCCATGAGTAGGCTGACCATACCTCCTACTGGGAGAGAACAGCGAACCAAGAAAGGAGTACTTGTGTAATGGAGACGCCTGGGCCTGGGGGAGACAATCAACAGCTTTCAAATTCAGACAAGCCTTAAATTTTTAAAAAATTTCAGACACGAAGGCAGTAAGTTTAATACATAACTCTTGAAAGTATATATGTTATTCTAAAAAAAAAATCAAGCTTGAAAATTATGTGATAGCAGCAAAAGCTAGTGTATAGTAGTTGTACAGACAACTTTTTAAATGTAAGTTGTATAGCCATAGTGCCAAATATCCATACAAAAGTGTGCATAGCTTTATTACTTCAGATATAAAATATCTATTATAAATTTACAGATATCAGTTTAGGAACAAAGTTAAGTGCTAGAATTTGCATATGGAATGTCTCCAAAGAGGTCAAGGCCACGCATTGAAAGATTAGTCTCCATAGTGGAACTCTTAGGAGGTTCTGGAACCTTTAAGGGTTCAGGTCATCACAGATGATCCATTGAAGGGGACAGTGATGTTGCTGCACCTTCCTCTTCCTCTCCTTTGTATCCAAGCCATGAAGTAAACATATCTGTTCCAGCACAACTGTCCTTCTATAATGTGGTTCTTCACCACAAACATAACAGAGCCAACCAATCACAGTCTGAAACACCCAAAATTGTCAGCCAAAAGAAACCTTTCCTTTTTGACACATTGATTAACTTAGTTATTGTTATAGTGACAGAAATTAATTTTGTTTTGTTTTATGTTGTAACATCCAGAACTTCTTGGACTTCACCTGTCATTTTGTTTTTTATTTCTTTTTTTCTTATGTATGCATGTATGGTCTGCATACGTGTGTGTGTACATATGAGTAGGTGTTCAGGCTAACGGTTCATCACTTCAGGTGTCTTCCTTAATCACTCTTCATCTTGTTCTTGGAGACAGGGTTTCTCACTGAACCTAGAACTGACCAGTTTGGTGAGATCAGCTAGTCACTGAGCCCCAGGGAATCCTACTCTGCCTCTCCAGCACTGGAATTTCAGGCATTGTACCACCACGATTGGCATCCTAGATTCTAAGGATGTAAAATCAGGTCCTGTGCTTGTGCACCAAGCACTTTACCCACTGACCTATCTCTTGGGTCCTAATCTCTTCTTTATAAATACACTGTGGTCATCTAATCAAGAACAAGGTTAGTCTAGAAGGTTTCAATTTGTATGTGAACCCAAACCTCACCCTTCTCCAATGGAAATAAACAACATATATATCTGCTTTATTAAGAAATTAAAAACCTACCTTGAAACTCTTTACAGAAAATATAATAAATAGGTTATTTTATTACTTACTTACATTAGGACGCATTTACTATTTAGCTACTAGGTCCAGAGAGCATTTCATTATAAGTATTATCACAATTAGTTGTTACAACAACCTTAGGAGAGAGTTTATATTATTACATTATTTTTTAAGATTAAAAATAGAGACCTAGAGCATTTAAATACCTTTCCATAGGTGGCCTAACTAATGAAGAAGTCAAGTGAGAATAAGAACTAAACTGCCTGATTACAAAGTTAATTACCTTGATATCTGCCACTCCTGACCAAATCTTATTGCTAGTAAAATTTTGTGAAATATTGAAGATTACTTAAAGATCATGCTGTCCTTATAGTTCTTTAAATTTCTAAGTTCAATATATATCAATAGGGCTATGCATAGTTATGAATGCCTTTAATCCCAGCACTGGGGAGGCTGAGGTAGGAGGATTGCCTTGAGTTTGAGGCCACCTTGAGACTACATAGTGAATATCAGGTCAGCCTGGGCCAGAGTGAAACTCTACTTCAAAAAAAACAAACATAGAAACATATATATATACATATATGTATATATATACTTACAAGTCACAACCTTACCTTGGTACAATAACTTTTAAAAGAAACTATGCTTCAGTGATTGGCACGAACCTACACTGAGGGTCATTATGAGAGCAAGCATATAAAACTCATAATTGCACTAAGAAAAATTTTGAGGACATTAATCACTATAACAAGAGAAAATCCTCCTCTTTTTTATTTTTGAAATGGAAATCAATATCTAAACAATGCAAGCTACTTAAAAAGAGGACAATAAGACAAATAAAGCTGTTTAAAATACTGCTTAGGTCCACCATTCACTGGCCACTATGGTAATAACCCTTTAATCTTTTATTTTACTTTATTTTGGGGGCAGGGTTCAAGGTAGGATCTTGCTTTGAACTCATAGCAATCCTCCTACTTCTACCTCTTGAGTACTAGGACTAAAGGAGTGAGCCACCACAACCAGCAATTTCTTATTTATTTATTTATTTATTTATTTATTTATTTATTTATTTATTTATTTATGAGAGAAAGAGAGAGAGAGAGAACAAGAAAATGGGTGAGCCATGGCCTCTAGCCACTGCAAATGAGCTCCAGATATATGAGCAACCTTGTGCATCTGACTTTACATAGGAACTGGGGAATCAAATACAGGTCCTTAGGCTTTGTAGGCACACCTTAACAGCTGAGCTCTCTCGCCAGCTCCTGTAATAACCCTTTAAATGTATGACTTTCACCAGGCTCCGTAGCACACACCTTTAATCTCAGGGAATAGCAGGCAGAGGTAGAAGGATATCTGTGAGTTTGAGGCCGCCCTGAGACTACATAGTAAATTCTAGGTCAGTCTGGACTAGAGCAAGACCCTACCTCAAAAAAACAACAACAAAAAAAAAATGGTGTGACTTTCTTGGTCTATTACCCTGCTCAATGAGAAAGGGTTTCTCACTATCTAAAACTCACCCGTTTGGTCAAATCAGCTAGCCACTGAGCCCCAGGGAATCCTTCTCTGCCTCTGCAGCACTAGAATTTCAGGCTTGTACCACCACACTCAACATCCTAGGTTCTGAGGATGTGAATTCAGATCCTTGTGCAGCAAGCACTGTACCCACTGAGCTATCATATCACTCAGTCCTTATCTAGGCCTATTACCCTGCTCATGGTGCCATAACCAGACACTATAGACTGGGAAGCTTAAATAACAGAATTACTTTCTTATAGATCTATAGGATGGAAATCCAACATCAAGGTGCTGGCCATGTGATCTTCTGATGAGGCTTCTGTCCCTATATGTGCCCCCTTGCTGTGTCCAGAGGTGGCCTTTCCTTTGTTCACACACAGAGATGGATCATTCATGTTTCCCCCTCTTCTCACAAGTCCTGAGGAACTAGAACCTGATCTTATTGACTTTGTTTAACCTTAATTACTTTCTCTCAGGTCCTGTAACTCCACAGAGTCACCCTGGGAGGGAAGTAAGGCATCACAATTCAGTCCATAAGAATACAATAATACTTTACCTTAGGACTTGATTTTTGGGCCACCTATTATATTGTACACAGGTTGCCTTGGCAAGAAGGATTTGTCTGTAGGGTTTTTTCTTTTCTGATATATGAGAAATGCCAGAATTTATTAAAGTAAAACCTATTTCCTTGAGTATTGGATACAGTGGAATTTTCCTAATTGTAACCAGCATTGCTGTGCACTTTTATTGCAACTTCCAAATCTTTGTCCAGATCTCGATTTGTTATCTGGTTCTATTTTTCTAGTAAAAGAACTTCTAATCAAACGGCGAGTAAACTATTAGGACAGTTTAAGCACATTGTCAAAAACCTTTTAGAATAACTACCTCAATTCCCGTTTCTCACCTTGCAACTCCAGAAACTAGAATCCATCATGGCAGGGAAAGCATGTCAGAAGCACAAAGCTGGTATTGCATCTTCACATCTTCCTCTGAAATTATGAGCAGAAATGCAGGATGACATATCTGGTTAGAGTGTTCTCTTTAAAAAAAATAAGTAGGAAAAGCATTAGTTAGATTTAATTATCAGAAAAATATACCTCTCTAGATCAATAGTCTGTTTTTTGTCAGTGGCCTTTGTTCATCTTGTAACTATTATTTTTTTCTTGCCACTGACCGCAAGTATCTAGAAATAAACATGTAAGCAAACTCTAACTACAGAAACATAGTATGTAGCTATGCTTGAAGGCAGGAAGATTGAAAGTTTAAGGCTTGACCTACATAGCTATTTCTTGAAGTAGCTATTTATAGGGTAGTTTGGACTACATAGTGAGACTCTGTCTCTAAAAAAAAGTTCCTTAAGTTATTTATACTTTTATAGTGTGTAGGTGTGCACATGCACATAGGTGTTTTTTGAAAAGTACTTCAAATGATTTTGGAATTTAGAATACATTCACTTACAAATTGTTTGATCAAATATAATGAATAATAGGAGAAATCAACTTCAATTGTATTATTTTGTTTTATTTGAGGCCTGTATATTTATCCATGGCTTATAAGATCATTTGGATAATTCTAAAAACAGACTCTATATTTAATTATCAGAAATAATATCATTGGAATATTAAGAACTCCCAGAAAAATATTAGCACAAATTTTTAAGGCATTAAAATATTTGTTTAAAATCATTATGCTTTATAAGCCTGCAGCAATAAATTGGTCTTGCAATTCATACATGCAATGTTTTCAACATACTTCCCTCCCTGTGTCCTACATGCAACAAAAGTCCACTGTCTTTTAGAGGCGTTGTTTGTTGGTTGACTCAGCTAATGAGAAGGCTACATTAAAGAGTGTTCCAGGTCATTGAATGGCTCTAATACAAAAATTCAACAGCCATAGAAATTAGCAATTTTAAGAACAACATTGTAGTGAAAATATACGATAATTAATATTTAAAATATATAAGCTTCCAAAAATTTAAATTTATTAGCTTTTCTGGATCTTTATAAGCAGATCCTATTACTTAGTTCATATCTTAATCCTGGAATATTTTTTGTCCTAGGTGCATTCACATAAAGGCCAATGAAAAGACTGGAGATTAATTCCATTTTATGTTCACATAAAACCAGAGACCTGCAGTTCAGTTAAGAATAATACTATAAAACTCATGGAAGGATAAACACTGCTTACACATCCAGAACACACTTGAGGTTTTTATGTTTATCTGTGTTGTGTGTGATTGTGTGCTCGTGCATGCACATGTGCATGTGTGTGCACTCAGGATTGAACACACTGCCTTGCACATACTAGAGTAACTCTCTACCACTGAGACATACCCCTTGTGGTACTCACTTATTTGAAAATGCAACAAGGGCAGCTGTATTAGAAAGGAGACCTCAGGCTAAATTTATTACTGTGATAATTTTGTAATACTGCTCTTTGGGAAGCATGTCCAAGTGATTTACTAGCTACTTGAAGGTGATTTGAATTTTCTTTCTTACTTTCTTTCTTCTTTTTTTCTTTTTTGATTCTATGTCCACAAATTTCACCATAAATATGGTAGTAATACACTGGAGAATTAAATGGCCCATGTGGAACATTTATATGGGAATATTAAGGTAAAGCAAGAAAAATATCAGCAAAAAAAGTAAATGAAAAATAATCTAAACAAAATGACTTGTAGATTAAAGCACATAATAATGTTAAATTCTCAAACACCGAAAATATAAGCAATACTAAAATAAGAGCTGAGGAACTGAAAACAAAATCTTCCACATAGATGCCAAACAACCTTATTAACTTCTAATGTAAATGACTGAGGAAAACACTAGTATCATATTATAAAACCAATAAAAGATAGGGCCAGATGATTCATGGAGAAAGTAATAGTAATATAAATATGAACACAGCAAACATTAGTAATTAATTTTAAATTTAAAACAATACTAATCATTACTTAAAAATTATGAAACTAGCTCCCATTCACTTCTGCTAAATTTGGTGTGGTATTTCTCTCTCTCTCTCTCTCTCTCTCTCTCTCTCTCTCTCTCTCTTTCTCTCTCTGTCTCTCTCTGAAAATGCATGTGTGGGGTACAGAAGTCAATGTCAGGTATCTTCCTCAGTTGTGCTACACCTTATTTTTGAGGTATCTATGAATCTGGTATCTCACTGGAACTGGACCTCATCAATTTTTCTGGATTAGCTGACCCATAAACTCCAGGGATCCTCCTGTACCACCTCCACGACACTGGGACTACAGCCTTTTTTTACATAAATTCTGGAGATCCAAACTCAGGTCCTCATATTTACACAACAAGCATTTTACTGACAGCCATCTCCCAGCCTTATGGTGTGGTATTTCTCTGAAGCAATTTTTCTACATATATAAAGAACCTTAAGAATAAATGAGTAAGTCTTTGATCTAGTAATAGAATTCCTGAAAATCTGTCAAAGAGATTTGCCTGAAGAGTTCTGGAGGAAGATTTTTATAACACAATCTATAATGATTAAAAAATTGGAACAATCTAAATATTCAACCAAGGAGCAGCCATGCATTATATTTTAAAAATAATTTAAAACTTTTGTTCAAAGAATACCATGAAACAAGAAAAGGCTCAAGAAAATATTCAAAAACAAACAAATAATACAGCAAAATAAGAAATTATACAAATAATTGTTTTCAGGCACAAGGTCCCCAGAACATCAAACCTCTCATCTCTTCTATGGCTTCTGGATGCCAAGCAACTTCTGCACTTATTCTCCTGATATCTACTCATTCTTATAATCTCAAAAGTCTCTTCCTTCTAGAAAGTGAACACCTACCTAGAGCATGTCCAGTTCTTATTTCATACAACAGCTTCACTTCTGTGCTCCCTAGGACACTTATCACAAATGTAATTATGTGGATGATTAGTTGCTGAGTGCATTCTCTTTCCTCCATAAGTTTTATGAGAGTAGGTTCCATCATTGTACTATCTCTGTGTTCCAAAAAGCCCAGCAAATAACAATAGGCATCTTATTACTATGTGCCCAGTACTGTTGGAGCTCTTCACTTATTTAAACTTATTCCACTTAGTTTGTCTCCTAACTTAATTAAACTTCACAACAATCTATGAGGCAGTTACCAAAATAGGGTATTTTGTTGTTGTTTTAAACTGGCAATAATCCTCCTGTCACAGCCTCCCAAGTGCTGGGATTATAGGCATAAACACACAGTTCAATAATCCTCATTTTAAAGAGGAGGAAAGGGTTTACACAGCTGGTCAGAGATGGGGTCAAGATTCTAACACAAATCATTATCGTAATGATTCTTCCCTATTGCAGGTATCCCATGAATATTTGAATGAATATTTGAAGACATGAATGAGGAAACACATTAGCAATATAATGTGTGTTTGCTATAAATTAAGCCCCAGCAGAGACATGCCCTGTAACAGCTGTAGCTCATCATTTCATGGTCACCTGACCATACTAGATGCAGAGGACTCTAGCCTTATAGTGGAAATACTATGAACAAAGCTCCATAGACACTGCATTAGAAATTCAATCATAATGACTTCTTCGGAATAATAGAGTAGTTGAGACTTTAGATTTCAATGACAGAAATCTGAAATTGAGAGATTTGAAGTAAAGGCATAAATAGCTTTGTAATACATATATGCTTTACACTAATTATAACAACTGATCAACCACAAAGCTCTTCATTTATTTGCATGATCTTATTTTCTGTTAAAATTAGCTTTTAAAAGGGTCTGTAATTGCAAACAAGTTGTGCAGAATAAACAAGCCATTATTGTAATGAGGATGATTCTTTCTGAGGCTTATTTTTAAAATCCAAATTATAGACTCCCAGTCTAAATTGTATCTCTTTTTTTTGTCACTTGCTTTCAAATTTAGTTCTTATTTGCATTTTGCCTGGCCTACTAGTTAGAGCACAAGTTCACAAAGCCCCTCTGCAACCGTAACAAGCTTAGGTAATAACCACCACGTAACTGTGTTCAACTGCATAGAAGTGTTTACTTTTTACTGTTGCGCATCTGCCTCTGAGATTTTTGAGTTGCAATTATGCATTGCAAAATTTGCAAGTTGCTAGCCTCGCTTGGACTATTTTTGCTATGTTTCACATTTAAACTGGTTAAGTGCATAAGTGGAGGTATAAAACAGCCAGGTTTTCCAGACTAGAAAATTACTGTTACTTAAATGGTAGAATTTCTGCTCTGTGCTTTCCTATTTCCGTGCCTTCCTCAGCTACATATCTTTTTAACCATCTGCTTCTTTCTGGCGACCAGTGACAGGGAGGTAAGCAACTGTATCTGCATTACTATGCAGTTTGACATCTGGTATCTAAATCCAACCATGGTATTTACTTGTGAATTGTTTAAATATGAGAGCATATTAGTTACACTTGCAGATTCCATTTCATTAACATCTTCAGCCCTGGTTATGCCTGAATTGCACGCCACTTCCCACAGAAAGGGAGTAAGCATGTTTTTCTACAAGGTTACATAGAATTTGGCATATGAATACAAACTTTTTTAAGGAGCAAAAATAAATTTCACATGAATTGAAATTGAATTTTTAGATGTTGTAGAGGGAGATTCAAACATCACCAAAAGCACAAGCATTTTATTAGGCACAAGACTATTAAAATGCTTGACATCCTGACATATCTTGTTGAGCAAAGATGCTACTGACCCATGTTGATTTGGAAATTTTTCCATTCTCCCTGGAAGAGGCTCTGAAATGTCTTGTCTTTCCTTTGTGACTAAAAGTGTACATTTAGAGAGTGACTAACGGACGATTCCATTCATAAAGTGTTTGCTGCCCAAGCGTTACAACCTGAGTTCAGATCATCTAAGCCACATAAAAGCTACTTCCAAAACCTGGAATCTCACAGTCCTACTAGCCTAGTGTTTGTAGCAGTGATCAAGAAACCTTGCCTGGAACAAGATAGAAAATGAGGAACGACACTCCAGATTGTCCTCTAACCTCCACATGGGCCCATGGGCATACACACACACACACACACACACACACACACACACACACACACACACACAAATATAACAGTAATAATTATAATAATAAAGAATGTGACTGCTCAGTTGGCGATGCACTTGTCTAGTATGCTCCAAGCTCTGGGTTTGACCGGTATCACTATTAATTAACTCATTAAATAAAGAAGTGACTAACTAGGGCTAGGTTATCTTTAGTGAAAACCAAAACACATAGGATAAAATGATGGTGGTGTTTTACCACTCAGACATAGTTTACAAATAAATAGTCATGATTTTCCTAATAATCTGTCAATTTGGTTATGAGCCTCGTCAATGGAATACAATCTGTCTTCTTGCCGTTTTTAGTCACTAAGCATTGTGCCTACTCTTTGGTTCATGGTCTTCTTCCATTTTCTAAGTCAGGTGTTTCTGTGATCACATCTCTATGATACTCTACTGCCTTCATCCTTTGATGACACCAAGCCTTGCTAGGCAACCCAGGACCATCTCTCTGAACTAAATCAATTTAGTTAAATCCTTAATCCTATCCACCATTGCCCTTTGCCAAGTTACTTAACATCTCTCCAAGATTCAGGGATTAGAACTTGGACAATTTAAGAGGAGGGGAGCTTTCCGTGTGCAAGGTGGCTGTGGCCTATTCTATTAGAAAAGACACAGATGCAGAAAAAGCTCCTGTTTGAGCCTTAATTCTTTTATATAGCCTTAGGGTGGGGTCCCCACAACCCTATCCCAGACTTAAAGGCTTCCTGAGTCTCTGGAATTTCCTTCCTGCCTTGCCCACACAGGAAAGGATGTTTACTTCTAGCTTCTTTGAACTTCATTACATCCTGCTCCCTGAGAGGCTGCCTTCCTGTGAACATCCTCAGAGACCCACCCAAGATTACTTGAAAGGTCAAGTTGACATCAAAACTTAACCATCACATTGTTGTCTCTTTGGGACGGGTCTCACTCTATCAGGCTGACCTGCAATTCATTATGTAATCTCAGGGTGGCCTCAAACTCACAGTCATCCTTTTATCTCTGCCCCCCAATTGCTAGGATTAAAGGCTTGCACCACCATGCTCAGCTAGGAATTTTTAAAAATACTCTCGCATGTTCTTATCTCTATCCAATAATAAAAGAGAGGTTGGGAGAAGGCTTAGTAGTTAAGAGTTGACAGGGTCTAAGACCTGTGGAGTTTGGTTCCTCAGCACCCAAGTAAACAGCTGTGTATGGTCATGTACCTATGTAAACCTAGTCATGGGGCAGGGGGAGCTGGAGAATAATTGGGGCTGACTGACCAAAAATATGGCAAAAAATCTCTTGATTGAATAAGAGATACAGTCTCAAAGAAACAGGGCACACACCTGTACACACAAATGCATACAGTATATGCACATCACATCATATATCTCATATACTCTGCATGCACGTGTGCCAAAAATAACTAAAAATAACAGTCAAATAATAGGTATTTTTCTCACAAACACATTCAACTTTATTCTTTGGTTCTGTAATTCATAGAGACCCTTTCAAGGGTTTAATAAATTTGAAACTATTTTTTCTGAATTTGTAAAATATCAAGAGGACAAATGGTGTTTGGTGTGCTTTGTGCCTGGCAGTTTAGTGTGTCTTCTTTTTACTTAATATGAATTCCAAGCATCTAGCTAACTTAGAAACCTTTCACAAGGTCTTCAGGTCTTCACACTTCTCTATTCCTAGTGATATCTGCCTCAGCCACTCTCATCAAGATTCCTGGATCACCTCCTTTGCTCTCTTGACTCGGGTAGCCCCTGTTCCATCAATTATGTCTGCTTTTCCTGTATCTTTATACTTTTCTCTTGCATTAACTTCTTGGTCTCCAGAACATTATGTCTCAGTTTGGAATCCTTGGAAGCAGACCTTTAGTTAGAGTCAAGTACAATATAGTCTTTATATGGGGGGCAATCCCAGGAAGCAGATAAAGAAATGGCCATTTGTCACAGAGAAAGACTTAAATAAAGGAGATACAATTAAGCAAGTTTCTATGTTCTGCACTGAAGCTCTCTTTCCTTAGGGCAGAAGGCATAGCTGAAAGTTACTCTTATGCCTTCAGTGACATGGTGAGACACAGGAGCAGAAGTCACTTCTGTTATTCCCATGCACAGTCTCACTTCAGCCTTCTGTTAGGACGTCCTTTGTCCTCCTGATCCTGCCAATTATTTAGAAAGAATAGTTTTTATTTATTGTCTCTTTTATTAATTTTTTGTCTCTTCCCCAAAATTTTGCCATCTGGATATACCATTAACTAGTATCCTCTCCAACATTGCTCTTTCCAAGACTTCCCTCAAAGCAAGTCATGAGAAATGTTTGATCCCTTAGCTTATTTGCTTCCTGCTACAGCTGGCATCCTTTCGTCTAAAACTGTATAACTCCCTGGTTTTCAGATCGTCTACAGTATTTCTCTTGAATTTTTCCCTTTCTTTAGTTGGTCAAGGGCACAGTCTCACTTGGGATTTTTCTCTTCAGATAACTTCACTTGCTTTGCCTTGGATGAACTCAGATCCATCATCAGCTTTTAATGTTGCCCATGAACTAAAGACTCACTACTGAAATTCAGACCCACACAGTCAACTGCTTTTGGAATATTTTCATTTCAACACCAAGTCTCTCAAAAACAGTTTGTCCTGGATATTCCCACCATCCTCCTCAGCCAGTATTTCTCATATCTTAAAATGGTTCTTCATCCATTCAGCAAAGTATCCCCCAGAGACTCATGTGATTGATCACTTAATACCCAGTTAGTGGTACTATTTGGAAAAGTTGTGGAATCTTTAAGACGTGGAGCCTTGCTGGTGGAAGGATATCATTAGGGGAAAGCCTAACCCCACTGGTTGTCTCATTACTTCCTTGTGGTGGTTTGAACTAGGTGCCACCCATATGTTCTCAATGCTAGGTCTACAGCTGGTTGCAACTGGAACCTTGCTGGAGGAGTTGTGATGTTGGGGACTGGTTTACTGCTGCTCTAGTCAGCTTCCCCTTACTAGTTTGGGGCTCACTCTTATGTTGTGGTAATCCACCTGATGTGGCAGAGGTGATGTTTAACCTCTGCTAATACCATCCTTTCCCCTGCATCATGGATTTCCACTTGAGAAAGTAAACCAAAATAAACAATGTTCCTCCCATCAGCTGTTTTTGGTCAAGTGTTTAATCCCAGAATTGAGAAGGTAAATGAAACAGACAATTGGTACTGAGAAGTGGGGTGGTTGATACAAACATGAATGTGTGGCTTTTGGCCTTTTGGAACTGATTTTCGCAAGCAATGTAGAAGGATTTGTTTGAAACCTTGGTCCAAGAGATGCTTTAAAGTGATAAAGGCATAGTTTGAAAGATCATTCTGGTCACAGTTGAAAGACCTAAACATAGAAAGAACTATGGGCTGTGAGATTTGGCTTAAGTAGCAAAAAGAGGTTTGTCAGGCCTGGGCAAGAGGCAGCGTATGTGAGAGGTGAGATGTGTTCTTCCTGTGTCCTGAGAACTTATCCAGGGTTGCATTGCACAGAAATGGAATGGTGTGAACATATGGATATGACACAGAAAAAAAAATGAAAACTTTGGGCCAAAACAACTGCTCATCCAGCAATTCAACAATTGAGATTGAACCAGCTGTTCTGCACCTTCCACCACCTGAGAAGAAGGTCTTACATTGTTTACTGCTTTTCTCATGAGGCAAGCTGGCCACAAGCTTCTGGTCGATTTAGCTCTCTTCTTGAACCTAGATGTGGCTGGTATTACAAATGCCTGCCACACCATCTGGTTTTAAGTGTGTGTTGGGTTTCTGAACTCAAGCACTATCCACTTACCCACCTCCCCAGCTGAAAGTAAATAGCTTTGAATTCAGGCAGAGTTATTCACTTCACAAAGTTGGCACAGTCACACAATTATAAATATTCAAGGTAGGAAGATAGATTCTGACCAGAAGTGTTTACTGCTCCAGATTGTAACTTAAATTAAAATTTTTCTTAAATACAGATGTGCTCTTAAGTAACCCAAAATCTGTCTTTTATGGAAAATATCTTTATTTAGGAAAAATAAATGAAAGCATTTAATTATCAGTACTCTGATATTTATGGTTAATAAATATAATATATATAATATATATATAATATATATATATATAATATAATAAATATTAATGCCCAGACTTTTCCTTGGTTTATGTCTATTGGTGTGATTTCAGCACAGTAACAAATCATTTACTTATTTGTTCGTTACACATTTTTTTTGAGAATCCATTATGCAGAAT
Organism: Zapus hudsonius; assembly: GCA_004024765.1. Lineage (NCBI taxonomy): Eukaryota > Metazoa > Chordata > Mammalia > Rodentia > Dipodidae > Zapus > Zapus hudsonius. The sequence goes on from PVHP010001064.1 coordinate 110,087, forward strand.
AAAATGTGCCTTAAATAAATAATAAAAATTTAGGGTTTCAGAATATAGAAGTATTTTTTCCAATAACAATCGAGTAATTTTGACAATAGAAATTTATGCCTTTACACTGTGTTTTATCAGTTTCGACCTACCCTTCCAGATGTCATCTTCATTGCTTTACTTACAGCTTGCTGTTTCAAGGACAACTCTAAAATAAGGCTGAATACTTAATCATATTTTAGATGAACCAAAGAGGGACAAACAGATTTACATAAAAAGAGAGAAAATTCAACATGAGCAAAAACATCTATATTCAAAAAATGAAGCAGGTGGTTTTGTTAATGTATTTTCTCACAAGAATGTTTAAGTATCAATTACTAAAAGTAGTAAGTTCCATTGGCTTCGGTGGTCTGTAATTTACATACTAGATGTTAGAAAATAATGGCATCTTTAAAATCTTCTCCAATAACCACAGAACAAAAAAAAAAGTATGCCAGTGATTGATACAGTAAAAAGTAGAGAGTTCCTAAGCCTAATGAAAACTGTTCATATTTTATACCTCAGGACTGCCATGCCTCAGTCAATGAGAAGAAGAAGCCAAATGCAACTTCTCTCTGTGCAGAATATCTTGATTTTTTATTTTGTGAATAATATGAAACACTGTAGTTTCCCTGTAATGTCTGTGAATTGAGGTATTAAATAAATGACTTCAGCCCTGGGCAGCAGTGGGCCATAACATGCAGCTATTTGCATTCACAATGCAAACTCAGCTGGATGGATGAGCCTGGTACTATACACTCTCATTGGGATTTTGTTAGCCTTACTTTATAGCTGTCAGAAGTGATACCGATTACTCAGTCCAGACCTATGCTCTGAGAAAAAATTCTAAGGCTACCGATGGTAAAATGTGGAACATTACTTTAAAAAAGCAAACTTATTAGAAAATCTGACAAACCAAAAAGGGGGAAAATCATAATCTTGGAGGATTAAAATGTAATAATAAAAATAAGAATTACAGATCATAGTAAAAGGAGACTCACTCAACCTGAATGAAAATGATTGTGACAGTTTGTTACACTAGTTCCCAAATGATAATTAACATTTTTCTAACTTGTACTCTATTCCTAAGAATCATTGGAGCATATATGTAAACCTCACTGCATTCACTACGTTCCTCAGGTGTTCTGTGTTTTTCAGTGCTCAGGGGAATTTAGGAGGTTCACAGTTGTTTATATGTACAATCCAGATAATTTAAGGACTTCCTTGAAACTCTGACACAATGTTTTTCTCCATTTGATAAAATTCATCTCATCATTGTCTTTCTTTTTTGTTGTTTATATTCCTATTTATTTATTTGCAACTACACACACAGAAAGAGAAAGAGGTAGAGAGAAGAGAAAGATAAGAGAGAGAGAGATACAGAGAATGGGTGTGCCAGGGCCTCCAGACACTGCAAACTCCAGATGCATGTGCCACTCTGTGCATCTGGCTCCACGTGGGTACTTGGAAGTTGAACCTGGGCTGTCATACTGCACAGGCAAGTGCCTTAACTGCTGATCCATCTCTTCAGCCCTCTCATTGTCTTTCTTATCAGTGGTGTCCTAATTACAGTTACAATTCTGCTACAGCTGTGAGCAAGCTTTGTCATTTCCCCAGATAAGTGCTGGAAATTTTGTTAAGCATAAACGGATTTTATTAAGTATTAGTTGTCCAAAGTGGGAAAAGATGACGACAATGTCAGGTTGATAGTCCGTGCATCCAGAGCTCTTCATCTCCCAGGAAGCCATCTTGTCCCTCAAGGACTTTATTTACACTATTAAATATGAAAAAAGGGTTCTCCTGTTATCTGTTAAATTAAGTGTCAACTCTGATATTTATGTTGGCAGAAAGAATCTTGTCAATTGCCTCACATCCCCGAGTCATTCCCAAGTATTGCTATAGGCAGAGACAGTTCCTTTCAGATTTGGACTCACCTTCGACACAAATATGCTTACCATTGTAGAAAAATTCAACAGGTACTTTGATAATATATTCATATTCAGTCTTTTAAAAGAAATTTCAATATGTCAGGGAGGCAGGGAACATCTTTAAAAGTGAGTAAGCTTATAGCATTTTTAGTGCAATGTTTCCTGAACAGCAACTGACCTGAAACATATCCACATGGATTATATGCAACCTTTAACAAGACATTTCTCAAGAAAATGGCACCCCCAAAACACATACATGTGTGAGGACACACACACTACTCACACACAAAACACTGTTTTTAATAGCCAAGGGCACTTTGGCACAATGTGGGGCGGTGGTTGTCAACATAAACAGATGGTCAAAGAAGTGGGCAAACACGTTGTGTGAACTAGTTCCATAAATGAAGTTTTTTAAAAATTTCTTTCTAAATGCCACACTTACTTAACCAGCTTTCAGACAAGATGATACATGTAGCCAGTTGGAAAGAATTCCCTGCCAGGCTTCTGTGTTTTTATGACAAAATTAAAAGTCCACAGATGGAATAACTCAAAGCTAATTCTTACAGAGTTTGTTTAGTTAGAATGCAGAGGGGGAAAAAAAGAATACCATATTGCTTCAAATTGAAGCCACATCCACAAAATGAGGACTTTTAGTTGGTGAGGAAAGGCATAGAAGTCATTTTGAAAAAATAGCATGTCTATTTTTTAAACAAGTGGAACTATTTACCCATTAAAATAGCAACTTTCCCCAATAAATTGAGGATTATCTGGGAAATTCCCAATTCTTAACTCACCTCCCAAATATCTCATCATTGTTGAACCAATGCTTTGCACAACTTCACAGTTTGCCACTTGGTGGCCTGCTAATAACATACAGTTTCTCATTATATCTTCATCAGTCATTAAGTTTCAACATATCTATACATGAAAGATTTAATCTTATGAATTATGAGAAGAAAGGTAGAAGAGGTAGAAGAGAAGAATGCATCCTTCTTAGTGTTATACATTATTTGAAAGATTTGTGAGCTTGTTTGAATATTTAGCTGGTTTCTTTATTCAGAAAATGTGATAGTTTTGAGTAAATGTCCCCCAATAGAATTTATTATAATTGTGAATTGTCTTCAGCCTTCTGGCTGGAGGAAGTGTCACTTTGGCCTGGCCTCCTGTGGTCTAGCCCTGAGGTATCTCAAATTAGATACAAAATACTAGGGATAGATATGCAAAAGAAAAGCCGAAACCCCAGTCAGGCAGTTCTGCATTTTTGTGAGCTACAATGTTATAGTGTACTTGCTTGAGGTGCTGGTGGTGGGTTTTCTCTCTCTGCTTGCTTCTGTGAAAGGGGCCAGCACATCATGCTCACAGATTCTTATCATAGACCAATAGCTCCCTGATTGGCAAGGAGCTCTATATATTCTGATTTCATTTATGGAAGAGAGGTATGAGGTATGAGGAATGAGATCTGAGAGAGCAATAAAGAGAGAACGCGCATTCTTCCACCCATAAGTGGTGTGTGTGTGTGTGTGTGTGTGTGTGTGTGTGTGTGTGTGTGTTTTATCATTGCCCCTGCAGGCAGTGGGCAGTGACAAGTGGTGCTGATACCCGGGAAACAAAAGAGAAATGAAAAGGAAACGAGAGGATCCATAAAAGTACCTATGTAAGTGAGGCTCGCCAATAGGGCAGCTAAGGTTAAAGGTAGAAGCGACAAGATTAAAGTGCACTAAGAGTGACAAAAATAGAGAATTAAAAGTTTACTAAAAGTGATTATGAGAAGGTTCACTGAAAGTGACCAAGATGAAGTGAGACATGCTGAGAGAGTGACTGAGGTTCGCGGTGAAGCGACAAAAAAGTCACTAAGAGTGACTGAGGTTCGCGATAGAGTGAGGAAGATGGGCCCATATAGAGAGGGCTCTGCTCTAGTCCGAATAAAAGTAGGAGCAATTTTGGTTTTAATGAGAATAATTTAAGAGTGGTGGTATGTAAATGTTGACTTCTTTTCTGCATGGCATAGAGGAGGGGATGGTGGAGAGTGTTCCTGTAAAATGGAACCCCCATGGTTGGGACCAACTTGCTGTCCTGTATTCGAGAATGCCCAACAACAAAGATGGAAAACTGCTCATGTTTTCCTAAAGACTATAGAACAGCATGTTCTTTGGTTTCTGGAGGAGGCAGAGGGAGCAACGGATCGGCAGTGGGTCCACAGCAGCGCACCAGCCTGAGCGAGCTGGAGCATGCATGGTGTCACGGCCACCAGGGCCAGGTGTCACGTTCCCGCCCCACAGAGAAGCGTGCCGAGGCAGTCGAGTCCTGGCTGCGGCCCTGCTGATCAGCCGAGATGTGACCCAGGGCAGCCAGGCAGGCGGGCAGGTTAGACAAAGAGCTCTGGGAACGCCCTGGGGAGCTTTGGCGGGGAATTCTTAGCTTCTCTCCCTTCTCTGAGATGCAAATTCAGCTATCAAAGTCACAGGACCCAGTGCTCAGAACGCTATGCTTAGGTCAGGAGGTCAAGCTTGGAGGTCTGAGAGACAATTTAAATTTATAAGGCTTTTTCCCTGTCTATGGACTTGGTACAAGGAAATCTTTGGTTTGGGTTATAAAATGTTTGCTAACTATATACAAAAGTGATATCTTTCAGTCAGTCTAAAAGGCAGGATTTTCCGCCTTGTCAGAAATCCAGGTGCAGACCCCCTAGGGCTGACAATGGTCACTCAAGCAAGGCCAAGAGTTAGCCCCAGGGAGTACAGCCTTTTGTTTGAAGGAAAGGCCCTGCAGGCTAAATTCAATTGATTTGGTTTCTGGTCAATTTATAAAGCTCTTTTCCTCTATAAAAACCTTGTAATATATGAGACAGAGCAGAGACAGGAGGATGACAAAATGCTTAATTGACTAATAAAATTTCCTCCTTCTGGGTTGCTGAAGACATTTCCCTAATTCTATCATGCTTGAATTTTAGCTATGATACAGATTTCTGTCTTCCCAGGTTAACCTCGATCAGTTTTGAAAATTCTACCAATGGGAAAATTCTCATATATATCCAAAGTTTCATGGTAACATTTTAAAATATAGTAAAGACAAATATGTGTTGGATGTCAATTTTCCTATGAAAGCAATTACTAGGGCTCATGGGCTTAACAAAAGAAAGAGCATATACTTTTGTGCTCCACTGGCTTTTGACTTTAGGACAGAGCTCCTCCTATTGCCAAAATCCCAGAAATAGACATATTTTCCAATACTTCCTCATAAGCCTGTCTGGCCAATGGGTTTGTGGCAACTGAAAAGGAAATAAGTATACAAGGAGAATTATATCTTCCTTGTGTTGCTGAAGCCCATGATTGTATAGGTAAACTGAGTCAAAGAAAAAGACATAATATTTCTTTTCTCATCTATTGCTCAATGATTGGAGACATTGTCTGCTATAAGTACTATATATTTTCTGCTTGCTTATAAATAAAAAAGAAGGGGAGAATGCCCCTAGAAA
>PVHP010001065.1:0-115529 GCA_004024765.1 Zapus hudsonius
TTTATTTTTTTATCTTCTGAGTATGTAGTACTTTATTGATCTCGTAATAGGATAATGAGAAATTTCACCCAAGTAAATTATCCCGGTGATATTAAGTTTTGTCATCTGAAGATGTTATGATCTATCCTATAAATGATATTCCTGAGAGGAAAGATGTAGGAAACGTATCACAAAGATAATGCATGCATAGAAGATACTGATTAAAGAAAAAAGATACACATGCAGTTTTCAATTAGCCCTCTGTGGCTGAAAAACTCCCGTGCCAAGCAGCATGGAGACAGAGAGCCCAGGCACCCAGAGTGACTCTTGTTCTGACTGGCCCTGGAGAGTTTGGATTTGGGCCATCTGTCCTGACATGATTATCCACAGTGCTTCCTTTCATTCAAAAACAGAAAAAAGCAAGCAAGCAGACAGGTCCCAGTCTGGTATTGATACATCACAGATGAGTCTCAAAACATTATCCTGACTGAGAGAAGCCAGACACAAAACAGCACATGCTGTTTGATTTTACTTCTTTGACGTTCTAGAACAGGGAAAACAAATTTGTAATGATAGGAAGGATACGAATGTCTGTCTGGGACCGACGTGCTGGAGGGAGCTGTCAAGAACTGTCAAGAGGGAACATTGGTGAGGTAATGACAAGTCCCTTTTTTTTTTTTCTTTAGGTGCTGGGAGTTGAACCTAGGACCTCATGCACCCTAGGCAGGTGCTGTGCCACTGAGCTATAGCCTCAGCTCTTGGTTTTCTATGATTTTTTATGGTACTGGCTACTATGTACATTTGTGAAAACTCCCAGTACCGTAGGTTTAAGCTAGATGCATTTTATTGTACGAAAGTTAGACCTCTTTAGGAGAGAGAGCGTACTTGCTTGAACAATGCATCCTGTGGAATGTGTGTGAAGGTGGAGAGTCAGAGATGACACCTGATTTTGTGGCCACAAGGGCTCTACTCCTGTCTCCTTGCCCGGGCCACCCTCTCCCGCACCTGCTGCTGTAGTAGTGACATATTGAAGGACATGTCCTGAGGGTGATGGCTTTCCTCACTGTATGAGGACAGAGCAGTGTCCTTGTTGCTTGATGGGGTCTGTCCTCAGCTCCAGGACTGATGGGTCCAGGACTAACTGGGCCATGGGCTCCAGTGTGCCCCACACCTGAAGTCCAAGGGCACCCCCATTTTGCCCATAGCTGTGCTTCACTTGAAGCACTTCCAGTGGGGAGCTGGAAATTGTCCAGGCTGGAGTCAGAAAGGGGGAGGATTTGATATTAAAAAAGTAAAGCAATGCTCACTTCTTTTTTTAACCTAGGAAGTTTTAAAAAAATTATTAAGTAGAAACTTTGTATGAACAAGTTTTGTGCTGGTACCACACAACACAAATTATGTATATAAATATATATAAATTATATAATTTCCCTCCTCCCTGCCCCCATTCCACTGAGGGCCCCCTTTGGTGGGATTGCTGGTATGCTCCATGGAATTGTGGGAGCAGCAATCAGTCTTGGGGGGGTGGACAGTGTCTCTGGATATTCTCCTCCACCTTGGCTCTTACAATCTTTCCATTTCCTCTTCCACAAAATTCCCTGAGTCATGGTGGGCGAGTTTTAAGTCTACGTAGTGTTGAGCTCTTAGCAAATGCTCACTTCTTGATGGGGGATTATGGGAAGGGGAGAGCCAATGAAGGAGGAAGGAGTGAACACAGACATATATGGGTGTTCATTCCCTTTCTGGGCTTTCTTGGGTCTACAGCAAGTTTGGACAAACTTTTCTGTGAGAGACAAGATAGTATCTCAGGCTTGTGAGGTGTATGGTTTCTGTTGAAATGACTCAATGTTACCAGCAGAGTGGGAAAGCCGCCATAGACAGTGTGTAAATAACAGGGTGGCTGTATTCCCATGTGGCTTTGTTTGTAGAGCCTAACATTTGAATTCATGTCATTTCCATGGGTCACAAAATCTTTTTATTTTTCCCAACCATTAAGAAAATATCAAAACTCTTTTTGGCTCCTTGGGTCTGGTTTGGCTTGCCAACAATCCCTGCCTTAGAAGGTGCACTTATTATGGAAGTCCTGGAGGCGGAGGGCTTGAAATGGGTGGCTTGTGTATTCTGGGTTTCAGCATAGTTAAAGAAGCCACGACCTTTAGTTTTTTCTGGAATGTTCCTGTGTGTTTTGGATGAAACCGGGACGTTCTTTCAGTCCTGAAGAAGCTGAGTAGCTTTCTCAGCTCAGTTGCCACCCAAAATACAAATATTCTGTTTGACTTTCAGTCACTTGAATCTGACTTTCAAATAAGGTTTTAGACATTATTAGGCCCATGACATAATTAAAGTAATAAAAGAGGGCCATAAACTGGCCTAAAAATTTGTTAGGAATATATTGGTTTTGTATTTTTATTCTATAGGAATATATTGGTTTTGTATTTCGATGACAACCTACTGGAAGCAGGGCAACTTTATTTTTTAAAAAGAGGTTTATTTGTCTTACAGTTCTGGAGGTTCAAGGCCAAGGTTGGGTGGTCCCATTGGTTTGGCCTCTGGTGAGAGAGTAATGGTGGCTGACATTCATGGCAGAACGTATGGAAGGAAGAGATCAATCTCACCACACTGCGTAGCCCAGACCAGCCTCAAACTCACAGCAATCTTCCTGCTTAGTTTCCTGGGTGCTGCGATTTCAGGTGTCAGCCAGCATGCTTGGTTCAGGCTCATTCTTATAACAACACTTATGAGCTCAGTGGTCCCATGAGACCTACCTGACATCTCTCTTAAGGGTAGTTCCCCCAGTGAGCCAAGGATCTCCCATTAGGTTCCATTTCTTGAAGGACCAATCACCTTTCAGCACCTGTACTAAGGACCCAGCTCTGAACACATGAACCCTTGTAGATACACTGAAACCAGATCTAAACTACAGCAAGAGGCAGGAAGGAGATATCAGGGTTATAGATAACCAAATTCTGTTGTGGGGTGTGTGTGTGTGTATGTGTGTGCGTGTTTTACAGTTTCATTATGTTGTCCAGGATAGTCCTGAACTCCTTAGGCTCAAGTGATCCTCCTTCCTCAGCTTCCCAACTGCTGAAACTATAGACATAGGCCACTGTGTCTGGCCAAAATTTTTTTTTGGGGGGGGTTGTTTAGTTTGAGACAGGATGTGGCTACGTAGTCCAGGCTGGCCTTAAATTCTTGATCCTCCTGCCTCTGACCCTCAAGTGATGGGATTATAGGGAGGTACTTCAATGCCCGCTATCAAATTCTTCGTTTTTTGAGGTCTATTAAAACTAGCTGAATACCTTCCAGAGTCACAACCACTCCAGATAGGGAGCTAATTGGACAGTGAACTGAGGTTTCCCGTGTATTGTAGGCAGCCCTCTTGCTGCGCAGAAAGAACCCAAACAAAAGCAGCTTGTGGAGGAATGGGTTTATTTTGGCTTACAGACTCGAGGGGAGACTTCACAATGGGAGGAAAATGATGGCATGAGCAGAGGGGTGGACATCACCTCCGCCACAGCACTGCAAACAGTGGCAGGAAGGTGTGCCAAAAACTGGCAAGGGGAGGCTGGCTATAACCCCATAAGCCTGCCCCCAACAACACACCTTCAAGAAGGTTTCAGTTCTAAAACCACCATCAGCTGGGGATCAAGCATTCAAAACACATTACGTTGATGGGGACACGTGGATCAAACCACTACACCATGCTTTGTGGGAAGGGCGGGCATCTGGCCTGTCCCTGGGCATGCGTGGTGCTGAGCTCCTGCACAGCACTGGCTCAGTCTGCTCTCAAAGGTCTCCACAGCTGACTCTGCCTTCTGCTTCCCAACTGCCTCCTGAGCCCATGTCTCACTCTGAATCCAGCCTTCCATATTTCCCGATGTCTTCTCCTCAACAGGGCACTCACAGCCTTGCTCTGGGGGCTTCTGTTGAAATCAGATGGGGTGCTGTGGCTACCCTTCCTTCCCTTCCTCCTTCCCTGTTCTCTGTTCACCAGAGGATTGTGATGATAGGGTCTTGGCCTGCCTCCCCTCAGGGGCTGGGCTATGCTGTATGTACCCACAGCTCTCCCTCCAAAACCTAGCACAGCAGGGCCCAGAGTGGACCCTGGTAATGCCTGATAGCTGAAATGGAGTCAGAGGTTCAGCTCAGACCTGGCTGCAGCCAGCCCCGCTGCCATGTCCTCAGGGGCCCTTGGCCACTGCCTGTCACTAAGCTCCCAGACAGTTTGTCGTGCTTGCTGACAGGGAATCCAGGGGGGTGGAGCGGCATGGGGACCAAAGAGGGAGTCTTGTAACACCACAGGGCAGAGAGGGCTGGGAACCAGGACAGGGACAAGGTCAGGGTTACAGAAAGTGACAGACTTGGAGAGAGCAAAGCAGAGGTCAAAGAGACTGAGCCTCTACCCCAGCCTTGGCTCTGGGTTCCCGCTGGGACCCCCACGTCAGGGACCAGGGAGAGGAGACAGCTGCCAGCCAAGCACGACAGCACAGCCCCTGGGGACAGTTGGGCTATCCTCCCTGGGCACTCAGCAGGGACTTTGGTCTGCTGTGGCTCCAGAGGAAATCTTCTGCAGAAAGGGCATCTGGAGACACGGGAAGGGCACCTCTCTGTGGCTCCTGTGGATGGTGAGCGGAACCATGCCTGATGGCCCTCTGCAGCCATCTTCATTACAATGCATTTGTCCTCTCCTTCACAGAGGACATTAGAAGGAGACCTTCCCCGACCAGCCGTGCCAGGGATAAGCAAAGTTGGGATAAATATAGATCACTTTTCTGGGAGCATTTGATATGACTAGTGGTATGAGATACCAGCTCCATTTATGTTTAGATTAAAACAAATATACAATCAGGAATCAAACCCCAACTTTGCCTAGACCTTTAAGAAAACAGGGAAACCATCTAGAAATCTCATAGTTCAGAGGCACGTATGGAAAGGAAGGGTCTATTTTGGCTCACAGTTGGAGGATGTGGTCTTTGAGGAGGGAGGGAAGGCCTGGTGGCAGAAGCGTGAGTGATGAGTGGTGAGCGTGGGTGTGGACATTTCGTCCACATTCCCAGAGCGGAGAGAGATGAAGGCAGGTGCTCAGCGGCTTCCTTCTGGACCTCAGGCCAGGGGATGGGATCACCTACGTTTAGGATGAGTCTTTCCTCTTTAAGTCAAATGTTTCTGGAAACCCAGAGATGTGTTTCCATGGTGATTTTAAAGCTGGTCAAGTTGACAGTAAAGATTAGTCATCACGTGTGGGTCAGTATTTGTGTTTCAGCAGCGCTGTGGTGGTTTCATGTTTTGGACTTCACACCACCATGTGTCCAATCAGTCAGTCACATCTAGTGAGAGGAAGTGTGGCAGAGAGGGCTGGGAACCAGGACAGGGACAAGGTCAGTCAGTGAGGTCTGGTGAGGGAATAGGCGGCTGGGAGCCAAGAGATCTGACTTTATCTTTTTTTTTTTTCTTTTGTCCTTTTCTCCTTCTTGTTTTTAATTTTTAAAATTTTTTTGGTGTGTGTGTGTGTGTGTGTGCATGCACACTTATTCAAGTGTGTGTGCCACAATATGGGTGTTTTGGTCAAAGGACAGCTTTGGGTGTCAGTCCTTGCTTTCTACCTCGTTCAAGGCAGGCTCTCTAGCTGGCCTGCAAACTTCTGGGCAATTCTCTCTGCTTTCCTTTGCTGTAGGCCAGCCGGGGTTAGAGCATCTGGCTTTTTATGCGGATTTCTGGGGGCTGGGGATCTGACACTGGTCCTCTTACCTGTGCTGCTTTATTCACTGAGCCATCTCCCCAGCCCTTGGCTTTATCTTTAACTGGCCCTTTTAAATAAGAAAGCTCTGTAAAGTTATAGGAACATTGCTGACCTCCTCTGGGATTTGCCTGCCCTATCTGCAGCATGTGGGGCTGCATAAGCTCTGCTCTAACCATTCACCATCCTGGGATGTGGTCAGGACCACCCCTCGCTTTCCAGAACCTCCTGACCAGTAGTTGGATTTTGCCAAAGTCTTAGGGAAGGCATAGCTGGCAACTCAGCGCCCTTCTGAGCTCACACAAGGTATAAAAGGTCAGCTCTTGTTGGAGGCCCCTCAGGCTGAGAGGGGAGACGGTCTCAAGGGGGATGGGGGTTCTGTGCTGTGTAGGCCCCATGGGCGACTTCCAGACACGGAATGGGAAGGAATGCCCTGTCCTGGCCTATCTCCCAGGGTGGCAGTGTCCCTAACCTCGGCTGCTTTCTCTCTGTTGTCAACTGATTTCTTTGCCAGTGCAGGCCAGCCTGGCCAGTAGCCTGGAAGAATGTCACCCACAGCTCTGTGGGTCATCTACAGAGGACTGTAAATTCCTGCTGAGGAGGGTGGAGTGGCCCTGTGCTGTATGTACATTGTACTCAATCCCTGCTCTCCATAGTGGGTCTCAGCCTTCTTTGCCTGGGGTATCTGGGTCTGTGGGAGATGAGACTGTTGCCGCCAGGAAGTTTCCCTGGTGGCGCAGCTTAGGCCTGGAGACAGGAGGGAATCCAGAGAGCAAAGCTTCCTTGGAAAGACTTTGCCCTCCCTTCTCAGCCCCATCTCTCACCCTGCCTCCCCATCAGCCTTTGCAGGTCCTGGTTGGAACCAGCCTTCTCCTTGTTGGCATCTCTCTGCTTTGGTTGCAGTCTGCCAGGTGGTAAGTTAATGACCTTACCCACCTGCTCACCTCTTCCAATAATGATTGACTCCTCTTGTTCTCCATAACATTCTTCCTATTTAAAAAATATTATTTATTATTTATTTATTTTCAAGTCGAGAGCAAGCGAGCGAGCGAGCGAGAGAGAGAGAGAGAGAGAGAGAGAGAGAGAGAGAGAGGGTGCCAGGGCCTCTAGCCACTGCAAATGAACTCCAGATGCATGTGCCACCTTGTACATCTGGCTTTACATGGGTGCTTTATGTGGGAATCAAACCCATGTCATTAGGCTTTGCAGGCAAGTGCCTTAACCACTGAGCCATTTTTCCAGCCCCCATTCCCTTTATTTTTGTTCTCTCTTCTTCTCTCTCTCTTTCTCTCTCTCCACTTTACTCTCCTTTGCTCTCCTGGAATTCCCATGACTCTTCCTTAGTTGTTCTTCTTCTTTCTTTTTCTTTTTTTTTTTTTTTGGTTTTTCGAGGTAAGGTCTCGCTCTAGTCCAGGCTGACCTGGAATTCACTATGTAGTCTCAGGGTGGCCTTGAACTCATGGCGATCCTCCTACCTCTGCCTCCTGAGTGCTGGGATTAAAGGCGTGCGCCACCACGCCCGGCTCTGTTCTTCTTCTTTCTCTCTCTGTCTTCCCCATTCTGTCTCCTGCACTCTGGTAACAAGGCCTCTCACAGACTCTTCAGCCAGGATGACTCCCTTGACTCTCATCTGCTTAGTGGACATCTCCACTCGGGTCAGCTAGAACTTTGCATTATTCCGCCCTCAAACCTGTTGCTTCTGAGCATTCTTCATCAAAGTAAACGACATGCCCAGTGGCTGCAGGCTCAAACCCAGGATCATCATTGCTGTCTTTCCTTTTCTCCAAAGCCCTATTAGCTGCTCCAAAACAGATTGTGAATGTGTCCTCTTCTCTCTCTCTTGACACTGCTGAGCACCCCTACCACCAGGTCTCACCTGACATGACTATTCCAGTTATTTCCCTACTAGCTTTCCTGATCTCTGTGAGTTCAAAGCCAGCCTGGACTAGAGTGAGACCCTGCCCAAACCAAAACCATGGGTTATGGATACTGCTCAGAGGGAGAGTGCTTGTGTAACATGCTTGAGGCTCTGGGTTTGGTCCCCAGCACCCTCCTCCCATGCAATCACAGTTATCCTAAATGACCTTGCTTGTGAGTTTTCCCTTGTGTGTTCTCCAGCTCTCCCGACTTAACAATTCATTCTGTCGTGTTCATACAGCAGGTGCTCAATAAGTTCACATGCAATATGTGATTAAGTGACCAGGAACATGGATAGTTCCCAGAGAGGGGAATTTGAGCACCAGAAGCATTTTAAAAAAATAATTTTTAAAAATTGTGTGTGTGTGTGTGTGTGTGTGTGTGTGTGTGTGTGTGTACACATGGGTGGATGTCTGAGGACAACCCTGGGGTGCTGATCTTCCTTCCTTCCTTCCTTCCTTCCTTCCTTCCTTCCTTCCTTCCTTCCTTCCTTCCTTCCTTCCTTCCTGCCTTCCTTCCTTCCTTCCTTCCTTTCTTTCTTTCTTGCCTCTTGGTAAGCCAGTCCAGCTGCCTGGAGAGCTTCAGAATGCTCCTGGTCCGTTGCCCTAAGTGTGTTGGGATTAGAGATGTGTGCACTGCTTTGTATCTGGCTTTATGTGCCTGTTAGGCATTTGAACTTCAGCTGTCAGGCTTGAGCAGCAAGCGGCTCTAACCTAACCACTGAGCCAGCGCTCCCAGCCCCAGAACAGGAGTTCTTAGAAGTGTCTCTGGAACTTTATTCTTCAGCCAGAGCGTTACATGAAGCTTGTGGATTCTTTAAAAGGTCAGCCAGTAGGCCCTGAGGGGTCAGAGAGAGAGAGAGGGACAGCCCCCAACAGGAATAGAGGCTGCTGTTCTGTAAAGTCTCAGCTCCCCTCCTCTGCCTGGATCGGCACAGCTCTTCTCCCCTAACAGCGTGTAACTTTCTAGGCTTCTTTTCTTTACAACCTGCTGGGGGCCATTTTCCATGTGTCAGGCGGTTCCATCAAGTGCATCTGGTCATCAGAACGTCTAGGAGTGAGTGTCAGAGGCCATCAGAGAGGGAGGACTAGGTGTGTCATTTGTCTCTGGTGCTGTTGACTCCCAGGTCTCCTTTGTGCAGGACCATCCGGTACAAGACACAGTGTGTTCCTGTGCTGCTCCTTTTTAAAGAATGGTTAATATAGCTGGAACACTGTCATAGCTATGCGCCCACATTCACACACCCACGTAGATTTTTGTCCATGGTTTTCAACTTCATAATTCTCATAGCCCGTGATATCTCCTAAATGTCCAGGACAATGAGGTTTAAACACTTGACATTTTGTCTTTGGTTCAGGAAGCAGCTTAGGAACAGTTTTCAAGCAATCGAGGTGAAAGACAGCCTTGAGAGAATGTTGGGTTGCTTAGCAATCATGAGCGTCAGAAAGCAAAGTCTCTCCCTCTCACCATTTTCTTGTCTCTTCCTCCAGGCAGGGTCATAACCTTTTCCTACCTTCCTATCTCAGAGCTGGCCATAAACAAACACTCGGATTTACCCTGCGTTACTCACTTTTCTCATTGAAAACAAACATCTGAACAAAGTACTCAAGGGAGGAAGCATTTCTTTGGCTCACAGTTCAGAGGAACACGGTCCATGGTGGGGAGACATGGTGACAGGAGCAGCTTGGTCTAAAGCAGAGAAAGGGGCTCAGCCCATCATCTCCTTTTTCCTTAGTCCTAGACCCCAGCCCCTGGAATAGGACCACCCACATTTAGGATGGTTCTTTCCTCTGTAAACTCCCTCATCACGTATAGGTTACTTTCTCATTGCTTAGAGAAAATACCCAACGAGAAGCAGCCTAGGGAAGGAAGGGTGTGTTTGGGTGAGCAGTTTCCAGGGGTAATTTCATCCAGTGGCAGGAGCAGGAAGGTGGCTCACATCATCACATCATAGGTGGTAGAGAGAGCAAGCAGGGCTGAGCTGGAACACCCCAAGGCCTGCCCCCATTGACCCGCTTCCTCCTGCAAGGCTCCACCTCCTAAAGGTTCTATGACCTTCCCAAAAGAGCTCCACCAAGTGGAGATTGAAGTATAGGAGCATCTAGTCTATGGTGGAGGGGCAGGGAAGGGCGTTCAAACCAGCAGTGGTGCGTCTCCTAGGCAATTCCAACTCCAGTCAAGTTGACAACGCAGATTATTCATCACAGATCCTCGTGGAGAAGGGCTCCTGCTCCATACCTGGGGGCAGGAGTGCTGGTGAGAGGCCAAGGAGAATATGGGCAGAACTTGCTGGGTTTCCTACTTGCTTGTACTCCTTGTTTTTGTTGTTGCTGTTCACTTGCAATTCTACAAACTGCCCATGCTTCAGTCATGCTAACACAAAGAAGTACCTGTGGAAACTCAGAATGACAGGGTCCTGGAGAGAGGAGCATGTGAACAAGGACTCATCCATGTGTTGGGAGGGTAGAGCACTCCAAGGTCACAGAGATGAAAAAGTCCTGCAATCCAGACCCTTCCAGAACGTTCCTTTGTATCTGTTCATCTGGCTGTTTGTGTCTTTAAAAACTATTCCTTGAAATAAGCCAGTAATGATAAGTACTCCTGTGAGCTCTATGGCCCATCTCGCAAATTAACTGAGCCCAAGGAAGGAATCTGAACCAGACTTATGACTGGCATCTCAGTCGGGGCACTTTTGGGGTCTGGCTCTCTGGTATTGTGTGTCCCCCATAGACTCAGGTGCTTTATTAAGCTTGTAACTTGAGTCTCCGGACACCTGGCTGGAGGAGGTGTCACTGGGGGGGTGGATCCTGAGTCCAACTTTAAGGTGTGTTGGGGGTGGATCTGATTTCCAGCCCAAAGGTGTGTAGAGCAGTCTGAGCTCTGGCAGGGTCCCTGCTGCTTGCTGCCTGTTTGTGCTCATTGCTTTTGGTATTTGCTGGCTGGTGATGGTTTCTCTCTGCTTGGATGTATGGAAGTGTAGCAGTTATGCTACTGTTGGATTCCCCCCCCCCCAACTTTGGATCTTTAAGCTTGAAATAAACCTCTTCCTCCCATAAACTGTGTCTGGTTTGGATGTTCATCCCAGCAAGGTGAGGCTGTCTACCACAGGCCCTAACTCTGGGTAGAAGGTGTCAGTGTTGGATTAGAGGATACCTAGCTATTGTCTGTTGCAGAATAATCGATAAAAATCGATTGCTTGCTTGCTAGTGGAGAAAACCCACATGTTTTTGAGGTTATAGAAATGATCCTTGTTGTGAGTATACACAGTGAGTTGGAGTTTGTCCTGTGTGTCTTCAAAGATTATTAAAAAATTTTTTTTTGTCTTTTTTTTCAAAGATTATTTAATCTCCAAGTTCAACCCAAAATCTGTGGTCTGCAGCTCAGAGCAGATATCAAGATACAAATCCTCCCCTCCCCCCAGGAGTTTGGACTGGAGTCTGGGAAATACTATTTATCGTAGTTTCCTTTCCTTTGTGTTTCTCTATAATTATTGCTGTTTTGGTTTGGGGAGGGGGTAAAAAAAACAAAAAAAATATTTACGAAAATAGAGGGAAAGTTAAAGCTTGAACTTTTGGAAGAGTGGGAGGCAGAGCTCCTGAGGATACTTCCTTTATGAGTAACTGGAGGATCTTACAGAGATCTCAGCACTCCCATAAAAATTTTCCAGAAATATGGGAGCTGGCATGGGTCAAGCTTGTGAAACCACAGCATGGTCTTGAGCTGCCCACATGGCAGAAAGGCTCCACAGGAAGTGGTAGTGCTGAGACAGCAGGAGGCATCTCTGGGACCACCCACTTCCCTGCCAACTGCCTGCAGCCTTAGGCTTTGATTGACAGTTCCTTAGCACCTCAGAGAAGAGGCAGGTCAGGAAAAATGCTCAGCAACTTGTTCCTATTGACTAACAGCCCTGTTGCCTGGCAGGTTCAAGTTGAGTAATCAAAACTCTTGCTTTTTCTTGGGCTCCTCCTTGTCTGATCCAGCTTTTAGACTTTCTTCATTAACCCACGAACTGTGTGGCCTATCCACACGTTCAGGTCTCAACCTCTAGCATCCAGTTTCTAAGGGGTTGTGGACAATGGTTACCTGGTCTGTTCAGTGAAGGTCCCAAGATGTAAGCAGTGACGATCTGTTGGAATGTAGCTGGCCTGGGTTATCTTTCTGTTATAACAGGTGACATTCACTACAGAAGCTTTCTCCTGAACACTGTAGAGACAATGACAATACAAGTGACTCTGGAATGACTCAGCTGACACCAAGGCATGAGAAGTGTAGCAGTTGATTTAAGAAAACACACACACACACACACACACACACACACACACACACACACACACACACACACACACTGGCAAAGGAATAAAAGAAACATTATCCAGCTACTGATATGAATGGCTCTTCTCTAAGGGAAGTGATGATTTCAGGCAGATGTGGTGGGGGAGCTCTCCTCTCCTCTCCCTTCCCTTTCCCTACCTTCCCCTGCCCTGCCCTCCCTCCCCAGCCCTTCCCTCTCCAGCCCTCCCCTGCCCTGCCCTGCCCTCCCTCCCCTGCCCCGCTCTTCTCTTCTCTTGCTGCCATGGCCTGGCCTTCTTAACCCTCTTTGGCATCTTCTGTCGCTTTCGTGCTGTATCGCCTGCACTGAAAGGATCTGTCTTCTTGAAGTGGCACTTATAATCAGTAATTGGAGAATGCTCTCTCTCTCCATCGCAATTGCTCAAGCTCACAGTCAAAGAGAAAAATTTCAGAGAAGGTTGTTTTTTTTTTCCAGTATGTCAGACTCTCTGGGGACTCTGTAAGGTAAGAGAGACTAGCTAGGCATGGTGTGCACACCTGTAAACCCATCATTTTGGAGACTGAGACAGGAGGATCTTGAATTTGAGGTCAGACTGGGCTACTCAGTGAGAATCTGTCTCTAAACAACAAAATCAGAGTTACAGAGCCAAAATGATGCTGATACCCTTTGGCTCATGGCTTTGGACTGGTCCTCACTGACAGCTCCACACAGGGCATTTTGGCTGGTTCTCCATCCATCTCCTGACCTGGGACTTCCCTCAGGTTTGCCTTCATTTTACCTTTTGCACCAGAAATTTGGTCCACGCTACTGGATCTATTTCTCCAGTGAACTCCCAGACAAAAACTGCCATTTCAGCCCCATCCACCACTGCTCCCCTTTGATTAGATTGTTCTAGATGGCTTTCTTTAGTTGATCAAACTGGGGCACATGTGAGGGTCTTTGGCAGGCTCCAGCCGTGCTGGGATTGGCAACTCCCTGGCTGAGTCTCCAGCTAAGCTTCCTCACACATGTGTGCAGGGACGGACGGTGGTTTACTCACGGGAGCTTCCTCAAAAGCCAGGGGTCCCATTGATTGCCATGCTCTAGTCTCCTCCATTAGAGACCCCACATCTCATGCCTCTTGGGTGGCTAGAATTTAAAAAAAAAAAACCATAATGTAGCCCTGATGGATCCCTAAGGTTTGTTTTTTTTTTGTCATTTTGAAAGTAATATTACTGGATGTGTACTCTTTGATGTTTCTTAATATACTATTTTTTTTCTATCAGAAAAATGGGAAGAAAATTTTCTGTTCTTATTCATTTTCTAAGGCTCTGACTTAATACAAAGATAACTCTGAGATCATCCAAACGGCTTAGAAGAAAAGCTAATAGAATAAGTAAGCATATATCAGTTAGAAATAATAAGTACCTACTTCAAATCATTCTAGACCAAAAAGAAAAAGTACTGATTATATCTAAAAAGTCCAGGGTTAGCTTCAGGCATAGCTGGATCAAGGAACTAAAAATTGTTGTCAGGATCTGTTTCACTCTTTCTATATCTTGGACTTGATCTCCTCTCTCTGGTGGAGTCTTTTCTAGTCCACTTTCCCCATAAGCTGAAAGATTCCCAGAGACCCCATGCTGTTAAGACCCTTAAGCATGTGAGCTCAAGAAAAGACTGCTCCAAATATCTGAAGCGGTCTCTGAGGGGACTTTGAGCAGCTTTGCTTGTGTGGTTTGGCAATCCCAGGGGAAGAGGTACTGGATCTGGTCAACTGACCTGTGAGAGACTAGCTAGGCAGATTTCGATAGGCAGACAGAGGCGGCCCACTACGATCTTAGGTAGTGGCCACCCCCAAGTGTGCAATCTGGCCAGGTGTGGCTGGTCTCCCCTCTCTGAGCCCAGGCCTCTTGGCCTGGACCTCTGGTACAGGTGAGGACTGACTTCTGGAGGGAGGATTCTAATTTGGATCCACACAGAAACCCTGGGATCTCTTTCGTCTTGTCCTTGAGCTGCACGTTGGGCTGGGTCTCTGCTCTGGTAAGCTGATGATTCTCCCCGACTCTGACAGAAGCCACCAGAGTAGGAGAGAACACTTTTATCACGGGGGTCACTCTTACCCTTTCCTTTCAATGTCTTTTTAAAATATTTTGTGATGGTTGTTAAATACGTGCCCATCAGACCACGTGGTGCTGAGTCACGTTTTCTTTCCTCTTCCCCTGACCTTTCCCTCTCTCTTACATCCCTGTGATGTTTGAATAAAGCATGATGCTTCATAAAAATCATTCTCTAGTCTGAGTTGCCAATTCTTTGGTTAATGACATACATGAATTTAGAATTTAGTTGCTCTGTTACAGACCATTTGACCCCTTTGCACCCCATGACTTGGTTGACAGTACCACAGAGCTTCCTGGAAAGGGAGGCAGAGCAGGTCCCCAAGAGGAAACCCCAGCAGATCAAATAACATGTCTAGTGTATGACTGCCTCAGCCAGAGGAAGTATTAATATTCCCTCTCTTCTTCCCTTAGAGACAGTGAGATTTAGTGACAGTCTCTCACTGTACAGACTTGAGTACAATGTGAGCCCTTCAGGGTTTAATAGAAGCTGCATAGATTCATTTAAATTTTACAGAATCTATGAAGCTATTAATAGCTCTGTCTTGACAGTTAATAAATGCTAAAAGTTGTTGAAAAAGTGCCAGTAGCCGGGCATGGTGGTGCAGCCTTTAAATCCAGTACTCAAGAGGCAGAGGTAGGAGGATCGCTGTGAGTTCAAGGCCACCCTGAAACTACATAGTGAATTCCAGGTCAGCCTGGCCTAGAGCTAAAGCCTACCTTGAACCAAACAATAATAATAATAATAATTTGCATGAATGCCTTACATGTGTATGTACGTATGTATGGGAGGCAAGAATGGATTTGGGGTGTGCACCTTGTGTAGTCCTTGAGGCCACTAGCTCCTTTTATCTCGGTTTCAAATATCAAATTCCTGGGAGGGAGAATCCGATTGGCCTATCTGGAGTCATATGTATCTCTCCCTGGACCAATCAGGTGGAAGGATCCTGCGGCTCAGGCACAGGCACAGGCACTGGGGGTTCTTGTCTTTGTGAAAACACTTCTTAGAGAAGCAGATTCACTGTAAGTCAATTGAACAAGCCACAAGCCCATCATCGTGTCAGCTGGCATCCTGATTTATTTTAAAAATGCATAATGGACCAGGTCTGTGCCCTGTATGCTCCACATCTCATGCGTCAGGCAAGATGCTCCTGTTGGTGCATCAGTGACATGGCTGCTACAGAGGTGACAAATTTTTCTGATTGAACTCAGACCTGCTCTGCAGGAGGGAGCTCATACCTGGTACTCTAAGCCTAGGCCCTAGTGGGAAAACTACTGTTTTCCAATGTCTTCTGAATCTTCATGTTTATCCCCATAGATCAGGGCTGCTCTCAGCCTTGATCACAGAGGGTTCTTTTTGCAGTGGACAGAGCTTGATGCAAAGATGCTGTGACAGTTTATTTTATTTATTTATTTTGTGGGATAGTTTATATTGATCGTCAACTTGACAGGCCCTGGAATCTCATGTGGCGGATTGTCCTGGTTGAGTCAGCTGAGGTGAGAAGACACACCTTCACTGTCCTGCACTCTATAAAAGGAGAGAGCTGGCTGAGTCGCTGCATTCACTGTTTCCTGTTTCCTCACTAGGGACTGAATCTCCTTCCTGTCACCATGCCTTGCCCACTGTGCTGGACATAACCGGGAACTGTAAGCTGAAATAAATCCTCTCCCTTAAGCTGAATTTTGTCAGCTTTTTTTTTTCTCAGAAATGAGAAGGCAACTTATACACATGCTATCTGGCTGAGAATAAATGTGTGCTCAGCCTTAAATGGGGCATCTAGACCACCCCCTCCAAGGCTCAGGGAATATCAGGGAAGAAAGGGTGGAAAGAATGAAAGCCTGGAGGATGGATAGGGAGGAGTGCTTTGGAGCACCGACCTCTGGACGTGGCATGACTGTTACACTCATGATTCACAACACCTGTGGTTTCCTGCACAAGACTGAGCCCATGATCGTTCCTGCATGCATGGTGGAAGGACTCCTTCTTCCGTCCCTCCCAGAGGCAGTTAAGGATTGCTGGGGGAGACAGGGAGTCATGCTCCCCCATGTGATAGCCACTGGTAAGTTGCCCATACTCCAGTAAATAACCCCCCGCCCATGCTTATACAGGCAACCCTAACTTAACCCAGTGGGTCACATAAAAAAAAAAGATATGGAGTGGAAAGGGGATTGGTTGGGAAGAAGAAGAGGTTTAGTGTGAGTGGGAGCAGAACACGAGTGGGTAAAGGAGGGTGACTATGATCAAAATACATTCTATACACACATGAAATTATCAACAGTAAAATCAATTGAAAAATTACAAATTAAAAAAATTAAAAGAATGAACTAGGCTTGTTAAAAAAAAAGGTAGGTAATGAAATACTAAGGGGATTAAGTGGGAAGAGTTTGTGGGGAGCAACGGGAATGTTGTAGCATCCTGGGCTAGTGGCTGTGGGCCATCTTACCTCCCAGGCCTGAGGGAGGCAGAGGATGTAGACAGTACCTTCTGGAAACTACAGAGATTGCTGTAAGGGGAAAAAAGGTGCCTGAAATGTGGCTGTGGAATCCGTGATGGGATCATAAGCCACCATCAGCAGCCTAGCATTGAGCCCCAGAGTCATCACCAAGATATTCTCCACCTTCTATTTTTTGGGGTGCAACTGGAATTCAGATGTCAAGGGACTCCCTGCAGACAGTCTATAAAAGCCTAGCCTTCTGGGACACAAGTCAAGGTAGAGGAAGGTTGAGAATGGATAAGGGAGGGGAACTAGACAGCTAATGCAATAAACCCTAGTTTATGTACAAATGAATAATTTGATGTTTGGAGAAGTTAACAAATTTACACAATTAACTCAGGAGAAGACTTTGGAACCTGTGCTTTTAGTTATTTATCTGTTTATTTATTCTGGACACAGGGTCTCATGTAGCTCAGGCTGGCCTCAAGCAAGATCTCCTCTATGTAGCTCATCCTCCTGCCTCTACCTCCCAAGTGCTGGTATTACAGGCATGCACCACCACACCTGCTTTTTTGCGGTGCTGGGGAGTGAACCCAAGGCTGCATGCATGTCAGACAGGTACGCTACTAACAGAGCCACATCCCAAGCCTGGCATTTGTGATTCCCTACCACCTTTCAGATGAACACCCTGAATTCAGACAGAATGGTACGGAGAGATTCGGGCCCTCCCCTTGAAAGCTTGGTTTGGACTACCAGAGGGAGCCAAAGCCCCATCCAAGCCTGAGTGGAGTCCTGGCAGCTCTGTTCTCCCATGAACACGATGTGATGGACACTTAAGTTGTACTTCAATTAAGCCTCTCAGGCCTCAGGGGAGCACTCTCAGGCCAGGACCACCCACTTGTGAGAGCTAATACTGTTATCAGAACCTGTTCATCTTTCAGAAAGCCCATTAGCACCTCATCTGTCTGGCCGTGCACTTTCTTGCCACTGCTTGGAGCCAATCAGTCACGCAGAGGCAAACATCATTAGCAATAATAATAGTCTGTATGGCTTTATTTCCTGTCTCATTATTTTCCTTCTCATTAGCAATAGCAGGCAATTATCATGCTTTACATTACTAATCGTGTCTTAGGAACTGTGCTTTTGTCTATGAATTGCCTCACTTCATCTGGATGCACACTTATAAGTAGGTAACAATCCTTTTATAGACAAGGAAGCGGAAGCTCATAGGGCTTAAGTGGTGCCTAAGGCAACATAGTAAGTAACAGATCCAAGATTTGAGCCCAGACAGCACTGATTCACGATGTCTTTTAGCACCCTGGATGGTCTCTATTCCCAGAATAGTGAACTGTAGCCACCCTTCTCCCCTTTGAGGGTGAAATCCTCATATGGAATGGGACATCAAAGAGAGTGTGAGTGACTGCCAGATGCACATGTGTTCTATTTCTAGAATAGGTCCTATTTCTGCTCTGGTTGAATGATGTGGGCCAAGCAAAAGGTCTGGCCCGTTAGATGGTGGCAAACATGGTGTGTGTCATGTGTGTGTGTGTGTGTGTGTGTGTGTGTGTGTGTGTGTGTGTGTGTGTGATGTGGTGGATGTGGCCATGTGGCACTCTGCACTGGCCTTCAGACCGATGAGATAGATCAGTAGCTGTGGTCTAGTGGGAATGTCAGGAGGGGTCCCTCCATCTCTCTTCTTGTTCTTACTTGAGCCGGAGTCTCTTACTGATCCCAGTGCTTGCTATTATTATTATTTTTTTTGCATATCCCTGGTGATTCCCTGGTCTCTGCTCCCCTCAGGGCTGGGGTTACAGAGGTGCACATCCAAGCCCAGCAGTTTATGTGGGTCCTGGGAGTAAAACTCCAGCAGTCTCTCAGGCCTCCTGCGGCTCTCATGCTTGCACCGGAAGTGCTCTTAACCACTCAGCGTCTTTCCAGCTGGCTTTTTCATTTTTGAGCCTGGACATCAACTCCCTGTACCCATTCTTTTCTTATTTCAATTTCCATCATTGGAGCCACACAGCAGTTACTGAACCCTACCTTGAATGGTAGCACGTGGGAGGAATAAAGCCGTGTTATATTGAAACATTTAGAATGTTGGGCTTATTTATTATAGCATTACAATTTATCATACTCTGAGCAATCTCTTGTACTAACACAGATATTGGTATGCTGCTTCATGATCTAGTGGCAGGCTAGGAAGGACACTGATGTTCAAGGTGAAATCTGTCAGTGTGTGGTAGGTGTGGCATACTCAAACATCGTCAACCTGTTTAACATGGGAGGCTGACTCCCTGTTTACTTTTCTGGCATTGCTAAGAGAAGAAATTGAAAAACGGAGTACAATGTGTGCTGGTACCACAATTGCTACATTTGCCAAGTGCATCAAAAAGATGAACCCAGAATAGAAATGGACAGAGACTTTCAAAGTGGATTAAATAAGCCCAAAACACAAAACACATGTTAGCTTCAAAGATAGAAGTGGATTGAAAGTAAAAGAATGAAAAAAGACAGGAAATGAAAATAGTAACCAGAAGAAAGCTGATGTCAACCGAAAGGGGATTTCCAGCCAAATATTGTTGCTGGAGGCACAGATGAACGTTGTGTGTATGTGTGTGCACGTACTTGTTTTTGTGTGTGTGTATAGTGTGTATGTATGTATATCCATGTACTTGTTTATGTGTGTATGTAGTGTGTATGTATATATATGCATGTACTTGTTTATGTGTGTGTATATAGTGTGTATGTATGTATATGCATGTACTTGTTTATGTGTGTATATATGCATGTGCATGTACTTGTTTTTGTGTGTGTGTTATGGTGTGCATTTGGAGGTCAGAGTACAACCTTGGTTGTCATTCTTTGCCTTCCAACTATATTCCAACTATATTTGCCAGGCTAGCTTTTTTATGAGCTTCCAAGACCTCATGTTTCTGCCCTTGTCTTACCATAGCAATGTTAGGATTATAGACATTTCGATTATTCCATCTAGGGATCAGAACTCAGGCACTCATGTGTGTGTGACAAGAACTTTACCTACTGAGCTATCTCCTAGCCCCTGGACATTTATATAATTATATAAAAAAGCAGCAAATCAGGGGCTGGAGCGATGACTCAGTGGTTAAAGGTACTTACAAAGCCTGATGGCCCAGGTTCAGTTCTCCACTACTCATATAAATCCAGATGCACAAAGTGGTGCATACATCAGGATTTTGCTCACAGTGGCAAAAGATCCTGGCACATCCATTCTCTCTCTTTCTCTCTGCTTGCATATAAGTTAACAATATTTATTTTTTTAAAATTTATTTACAAGGAGAGGGACAGGGAGAAGAAGAGAATGGGTGCCCCAGGGCTTCTAGCCACTGCAAATGAACTCTAGATGTATGCACCACTTTGTGCATCTGCCTTTATGTGGGTACTTTATGTGGGTACAATGAAGGCAAGTGCCTTAATTGCTGAGCCATCTCTCAAGCCCCAATAAAAATATTTTTAAAAATAAAATCATCCAGAATATAGGAAAATCATAAATATATATACATTCAATAATAGAACACCCAAAGTGCATGAGGTAAAAGCTGAAAAAAAATTGAAGACATAGTTCTACAAAAATCTTTGAGGAATCTGACACCTCATTTTTAATAATACGGAGAACAATTAGACAGAAGATTAGCAAGGAATTAGATGCTTGAAGAGCAGTATAAAGAAACTGCACATAACAGACAGCAAGAGAACACTCTAGCCAACAATGGCAGAATGAAAACTCTTTCCAAATGTACCTGAAACATATTTGGGATAAACCATGTGTCAGCTCATTTTAAAAAGTCTTAATAGCCGGGCGTGGTGGCACACGCCTTTAATCCCAGTACATGGGAGGCAGAGGTAGGAGGATTGCTGTGAGTTTGAGACCAGCCTGAGACTACATCGTGAATTCTAGGTCAGCCTGGGTTAGAGCAAGACCCTACCTCAAAAAGCCAAAAAAAAAGTAGTAATATATTAAAAATGGCATCAAAAAATCAGGTTTCTAGGAATAAATTTGCACAAGTGTAGTATTTGCACTCAGAAAATGACAAATGATTATTCAAAGAGATTCGAGAAGCCCAAGTAAATGAGAAGTCACACAGGAGTTAGGAACAAAATTGGAGGGTTCAACTTTCTGGTTTCCAGACTTATAAAGCTACAATCACCAAGAGTGTCTTACTGAGAAAAAGAAATACTGATAATAGAATCGAGAGTTTGGCAACTCATATTTCTTATACCTAATTGATTTTCAACAAGGACATCAAGACTATTCTTGGTGGGGGGGGGATGCATAGTCTCTTCAATCAAAGAGCAAGGAAAACTGGTTGTCTATGCAAAAGAAAGAAATTAGACTATAATCTCACACTTTATACAAAAGTTAATTCAAGATTTATCAAAGATCTGTAATCGACAATAAGTACATGAAAAGATTCTTCTCAATGATCAAGGAATTGCAAATCAGAGCCGCAATGAGACATCACTTCCACCGCCTGCTCGCTAACATTGCTGTGATCCAATAAAGACAAAGACAAAGGCTGTTGAGACTATGGTGGGTTTGGGGCCCTCATGTCATGATGGTGGGAATGTCACATGGTAAGGCCACTTTGAAAGTTTCTTAAAATGCTAAGCGTAGCTACCAATTTCACTCTTAGGTATCTCTCCAAGAGCAATAAAATACACATACACAGAAAATTTTATATCCCAAAGATATGGGGCAAAATTTTTCATATAAGCTCAAATGTATCAAAGACCTAGATGTAAGAACTAAAATAATAATGATTTCAGAAGAAAACAGGTCTAAATATTCATGCCTTGGTATGGTGGCTTGAACCAGGTGACCCCCATGTCTGAATGCTCCCTGCTGATGGTAATTTGGGAGGTGGAGCCTTGCTGGAGGAGGTGTGTTGGTCAGTGAGGACCTTGAGGTTATTAACCCCTAGCTTGCCAGTGCTAGTTGGCTCACTCTCCTACTGCTGTTTCCACCTGCTGTGCAGAGGTGATGTTCAACCTCTGCTCATGCCAGCCACCTCCTGCCATCATAAAGCTGGAGACTGTAAGCTAGAATCCTGGCAATGAGAAGGGGGCTGCAACACGTGGTTTAGACAATGCTTTACTTTTTCAAAAGAAAACACAGACTTCATCGAAATTGAAGTAAGCAATGCACATATCCATCAACAGATGAATAAACAAAAATGGTATGTGCATACAACAAAATCTTATTCAGGTTAAAAAATGATTCATATGCTAACATATGAACCTTGAAAACATATAATGAGAGAAATCAGACACAACATGGCTATTTCATGATCCCATTTATCTAACTTGTCTACAAGGAACAAATCCCTAGAGGTAGCTTTCTAAGGAATAAAAGGATGGGAAATGGTGCATGATTGTTTCTTTTTGAGTTTGTCAAAATATTCTGAAATAAATAAAATATTCTGAAATAAAGACATACAAATGGCTAGTGAGTACAATAATTTCTACTAATTGATGTTTGACATCACTAATCATTTGGGAAAAGCAAATTAAAATCACAATAAAATACCATCTCATGCCTCTTCAAATGACTATTACCCAAAAAGCAAAAGGTAAGTGTTGGAGAGGATGTGGAGAAAAGATCGCCCTTGCACACTGTTGGTGAGGAAATAAGTTACTATACCGGCTTTGGAAACTGCGGAAGTTTCGAAAACACTTAACCATAGCACTGTGACGTTATCCACCAACCCCACTACTGAGTCGATCTCCAAAGGAGCTGAACTCATTATGTGGATGTGCAGCACCGGCTTTAGGTGGGTGCTGGGGAACTGAACCTGCGGCGATGGGCTTTGCAGGCAAGCGCCTTAACCCCTTAGCCATCTCTCAGTCCCCTGAATTCTTTACATTATTGCTGGGTCACAGGTTTCTAAGGTTACATGATTTGGGGGCACAAACGGCAAATTCCTTAGCAACCAGTCAGTGATAAGGAGGTACCAAGGTAGAACAGGAATCTATTTGTTCAGGGTGTTGTGTCTATGGCTGTGCTAACCTGTAACATCCACCAGGGTACGGCTGCATGGAGGGGACACTCAGGGTCACCCTGGCTCCCTGGGAAAGATTTATACAATAAAAACTTGTGTTTTAGTGTATCATCTTGGTCTGGTTGTTTGCTACCACAAACTATGGTTATTAATGATGCATTGTTTATTTACTTAGGAGAG
This sequence comes from Zapus hudsonius, assembly GCA_004024765.1. Lineage (NCBI taxonomy): Eukaryota > Metazoa > Chordata > Mammalia > Rodentia > Dipodidae > Zapus > Zapus hudsonius. The sequence continues at coordinate 22,668 of PVHP010001065.1, forward strand.
AGAAAGAAGCAGATAGAGATAGTGAGTATGGGTGTTGTCGCAGTCAGCCACACGCCACTGGGATGAATCTCCAAACCAGTCACAGTTTATGGGAGGAAATGATTTATTCAGGCTACAGATCCAGGGGAAGTCCCATAAAAGTGAAAGAGGCTGGTCCTCTTTCACAGGTCCGAGCAGAGAGCAAAAACCCACCACCAACACCACACACACACTAGCAAACGCCTAGGCAGGAGTGGCTAAGGAGAGAATTTCTTCCCCTATATATAGCCTTAGGGTGAGGTCTTGCAACCCTATCCCAGACTTAATGGCTTCCTGAGTCTCTGGAATTTCCTTCCTGCATGGCCCACACAGGAAAGGATGTTTACTTCTAGCTTCTTTGAACTTCTTTACATCCTGCCCCCTACTGAGAGGCTGCCTTCCTGTAAACATCCTCAGAGACCCACCCAAGATTACTTGAAAGGTCAAGTTGACATCAAAACTTAGCCATCACAGGTGTGCCAAGGTTTCCGCCACTGCAAACGGACTCCAGATGCATGTACAACTTTGTGTATCTGGCTTTACATGAATACTGGGGAATCGAACCCAGGCCACCGGGCTTTGCAATCAAGTGCCTTTAATCACTGAGTCATTTCTCCAGACCTATATTCTTATAAATTGCTAAGGTAGTAGATTTTAAGTGTACCTAACACAAAAATGATAAGTATGTGAAGTCAGTGCATATGTTAATTCAATTTATTAGTCATTCCACAATGCATACAAAAATGAAGACCTCACGCTGTATGCCATAAATATATGCAAATTATTCTTGCTAATGAAAAACAAGCAACCAAAAATACAACAAAAAAAAACAAGCACAAAAATCCTATGCTTGACTACATAGTCCAAGTGTATTGAAAAGACATTTCTATTTCCTCTGAAAACAGACATAATTCTAATCTCGCATTTGTTTAATCTTTTGAGGGAGAGTGGTAGGAATGAAGACATGTCAGAAAAGCAACTGTAAGTTAGGACATATTGAACATTGTTTCCTGCAAACATTGTAAAATTTTTTGATGGAATAAAGCCCAGAATACCGAGGTCTGCAGAACTGGAAAAGCTGAATGCTTCTAGTTCCTAAGTCGTAGGAGATGGGATCATAAAAGCTTGGCAGGACTCATCAGGAGTGAATCAGGAAACACACCTGATTATAAACACACTCCAGCTGGCTTCTTGTGCTTTGAGGACAGAGCCTTCGGGCAAGAAGGCCAAGGACAGCCCTCTGAAAACCAACCTCCTGGAAGTCATGGAGAGGATGGTGATTGTAAATGAAATTGACTAGATGCAAATAGATCAGAAACTCCCCAATTTTTTTGAGGAAACAGTATTGTCCAAGAAGCCACAAGCCTCCTTGGTTAAGCTTTAAAGCAACCTCCGGCAGGAAGTGACACATCCCCAAGTCCTAAACTCTCCCCGGTTCCCTCTTTCCATCTAGTCAAAAAGAATAGGGGTTCAGGAGAAAGCTGGGGGGAGGAGGATTGAAGGGAACAATGGGAGGGACTTCCTGCTCCTGGGCAGCCTTTATAATGTCTGTCATTGGTATGTCAGCCTTGTCAGGGAGGAATGGCTCCCAGGGTGCCCCAGGCTTCCCTTTCTGAATGAATGGGGTGTTCATAGCCTGCTCCTATTCCTTTCTTTGTATGAGGCAGACAACTTGCCTTTTCAGTTCACAGATCTTCAGTTTAAGCGACAGGAAGCCATGTCTGTTTCTGACAGGAAGGCCTTTGAAAGGCAGTGACAGATTTTATTTGTGTTGAGACAGAGTTTCACTTTGCTCAGGCTGTCGAAGTAGCCCAGGCTGGCTTTCAGTTTATGACAGTCCTCAGCCTCCCAACTGCTGGGATGACAGGCATGTGACCATATTCAGCTTGCAGTGACAGATTGGACTCTGATCCTCTTCCCTGAGGAGTGGTTGGAGCTGGTCGCCTTGTGAGAGAAGAGGGTATTGTAGTGAGGACTCTCCTGCACACCCAGACTTACCAGTTAAATAGTAATTTTCCTTCCTCGTAAAGTCCTTCTGGCATTTCAAACTTTGGTATCAAGCTTTTGCAAGCTCTGTACAATGGAGTTAGATGTCTCTTCTCCTGTTTTCTTGACACATTTTTTTGTTTCCTTGTATGAAAAAAATTAACTTTTATTTTATTTATTTATTTGCAAGCAGAGAGAGATATAGAGAAGAAAGAAAGAGAGAATGGGTGTGCCAGGCAAGACCTCCAGCCACTGCAAATGAACTCCAGATGCATGTGTCACTGTGCACCTGGCTTTATGTGGATACTGGGGAATTGAATCTGGGTCCTTAGCTTTGCAGGCAAGTACCTTAACTGCTGAGCCATTTCTACAGCCTGAAAAAAAATATTTATGATAAATTATATTCATACAACTGACCATTTTGCAAATTTTTAAAAATTTTTAAAATTTATTCCTTTTCAAGCAGAGATACAGAGATAGAGAGAGAGAGAGAGTGAGAGCGAGCACACCAGGGCCACCACCTTGTGGATCTGGATCTGGTTTATGTGGGTCCTGGGGAATTGAACCTGGGGCCTTAGGCACTGGAGGCAAGTGCCTTAACCATGGAGCCATCTCTCCAGCCCCCAGTTTGCAAATATTTAAGTTAAGCCTTTATTTCACATAGTACACCAAATAAATTTTAGGCAAGTTAATGATTCCCATAACAAAAAAGGAACTATAATATACCAAAAATATATAAATACACAGGTGTGTTTGTATACACACAAGACTCCTACACTCTTGAAACAGAAAGATTTTATAAATGAAAACCATAAAAAACAATAAATTTACATAAAAATAAAATTCAAAGCCTTAGTACACCCTGTTCCCTGTTCTTCAGTGCCTGTCCTCTCTCTGGCCTTGCTACTTTTGACTTTTCAGGTCTTTAATTCTCTGCAATGTCTTCTTCAACACTGATGAGCAGGTGCCTGAAGACCACATCAGCAGCTTTGGGCCTATCTCTGAGATGGTTGTTGTCAAGGGCCAGGAGACTCAGCCATCCTGAGGTTCTGGTTTCAGCACCTTCATCAACGGAGAGCCTACTCAAATGTGATGACAGCCATGAACAGAAAGTTCCAGGGTGAGTGCCAGATCCCCATGGACCATGCAGGACAGTCACAGCTTCCTTAGAGATGGAGGGGACGGGGAACCAAACTTACAAGCAGGTATGCCAGTCCACCTGGAGGACACAGATAGGGATGTCCAGAGAAGACAGAGGGAGAAGCCGAGGAGATGATGACTGTTCTGTACATTTTGCTGTTCTGAAGTCATGCTGTTCCAAGCAGACAATCCATTCAACACGAGGTCCACCTGTGGAACTGTACAATGCACAGGCTCAAGGGGAAGCTCCATGAGGGTAGGGGAGAACGTGGCATGAGCAGAGGCTGGGCATCACCTCTTGGACAACATCAGGTGGACAACAGCAGCAGGAGAGTGTGCTCCCTTGTATGTAAATTATTAATGAATTATCAATGAATATTACACAATGTAAGCCTTAATATTCCTTCTTCCCTATGTAAAACCAGATTTATTAAAACAGCTGACTTCAAGTATGACAGAGGCCGCTGTAAAATTTAAGAGTAATTGTAATCAATGTTGTGTCCACACCTGCGTGCTTCATTTAAGAGCCAAAGAAAGTCCTTCCAGTTTCCCAAGGCAACACAGGAAATTCAATTACACATTTTCCCCCGGATCATAGCTGCAGTTGAAATAGAACAGATCCTTTGCCTTTCAACAGCATTTTTCATCCATCACACACTTTCCCATTATTGTTTCATTTGCCCTCAATATCCTTGGGAGGTAGGGAGCAAGAATTTTCTAATTTGTAGATGAGAAGATTATAGACGAATTTTAGAATAACTGTTCTCACCTCTGTTATCACCAGGAGATTTTAAAAAATCATTATGACTAAGACATATCCCAGTGCCAAAATCAGAATCTTAGGGTAGGGGACACATTTTTTTTCAAGGTCAGTATTATTTATTCCTTAATATTCCTTAATATTAATATTAATAATATTCCTTATTTATTACTATGTCATCTTGTCCAGTTTTCTTTTTTTTATTATCCATAATTAGATACACTTAATAAGAGAATAATGTGTTGATGTCACCAATTCCCCTATTTCCCTCTTCCCTGTCCCCGATCAGTTGGATTTCCTCCTCCGTGGGCAGTCTGGATCAGTCCATGGGGTAGGGGGTTGTGAACAGCCTAGGAGTTAACCCTGTTCCATCCCCCTTTGCATGTTGTTACTGAGGTGGGCAATGTCCCTGGATATTCTCCCCCACCATGATTCTTACAATCTTTCTGCCCCCTCTTCCGCTTAGTTCCCTGAGTCATGGTGGGTGAGTATTAATGCTGCTTTATTGTTGAGACCTTAGGAGCCTCTGTACTTCTGCTTGAGGCCGTGTTTAAAATCGTTGGTGTCTGTCTTGCTGGCTCATCCTGGGTTGACCAATTGGCTGTGGTTATAGGTCTCTTGCTTATCCCAACATTGCCTGTGGGGTTCCATGTGGATCCTTCACGGTAGGTCTTGGGGGGCTCATCTTTTGCCAGGAAGACAGCTATTGGCCTGTGGCTCATTGGTAGTGTTGGAAGAGCCACAGCTCTCTCGGTGCCTTCTGAAAAATGCAAACAGAATCTCCATCAGAGAGTGAGATCAGTATAGGTTGAGATACACATTCCTGAATTGGCTAGATTCTATTGTTAGTAGCTTTTTGTAAATCACTTGTGAATTTTTCTTTGGGGTCCCAAGATTTTGGTTCCCAATGTATTTCACCCTGAAATCCCAGTTCCAGTGAAGGACTCCCCTTCATTGAGTGGATTATTTGGCTGAATTAAAAGCTGTTGATTGCCTCCCCCAGGCTTTGGCGCCTCCATTGCACAAGTGCTTGTTTCATGGTTCGCTGTTCTCTCCCAGTAGGTAGTGTGTTCAGCCTACTCATGGTGGCAGACTGTGTTTCATGTCAGTGATCTCTGTTTATTCCAGCTGTCATTGACCAGCTTCCCCTGGTGTTGGTATTGCTTAAGGAGGGCACGGAGGACAAAGGGTTAGGAGGGTGTTGAAGAATGAGGTCAGAAAACCCAGTGGCTAACCCGGTAGGCGTTTCCCTATCTCCACCCTCAACTCTGAGACTCCCAACCCCCAAAAAGCATGCCACATAGACCCAGGTTCGCACCACAGCTGTGCCTAGAAGGTGGCAGTTCCTCTACCCCCACCATCTGATATGTGCCCAAGCTCATGTCCACATGCAAAGCAGGTATTCACAGGTTGCTGATTTCTGCCAATCCTCGTTGTCCATTTCTTTCTCTCCCTTCTCCTCAATTTCTATTTAACCCATGATGCTGCTACAATAAAGGGGGATTACTTGTCATGGGATTATTTGCCATGCTTTTTCCCCGTCTATGCCCGCTATTCTCTCTGGAGAGATGAGCTGAACACACACAGAGCTGTAACACTTCCGCGGGCTCTTGGGCATGCCTCCATGGGTGCCTGGTTTCGAGTCCCCCTCCGCTGCCCATCAGAGCTGTTGCCACCCAGAGCATGCCAGCTACCTCCCTCCCCATGGTCCCCTCCGTGCTGCCGCCATGGAGTGTGCCAGCATCAGCAGCACCCCAGCGGCTGCCCACAGAGCTGTGACACGGAGCGGTCCACGACCCATGACCCCTGTTAGCTGGCTGGACACACCTCCACCTGCCTCCCTGGGTGTGCTCCAGCCCAGCCCTGCCAGGGAAGCGGCTTGACTCTGCCTGTGCGGCCCGAAAGCCCCAGGCAGACTCCAAAACCAGCCAAACCCGATTTCCTTTTTTTTTTTTTTAATTAAAACAACACCCTGGCAGCTTATGCCCCACCTTCCAGCTCTGCACTACCATCTGGGGGCTGGTTACCATTCTGGACCTTGTAGGGTCTCTCAATGCTGATAGATGGCTTTCTGTGGTTCTTCAGCAATAGGATATTGCCTCAGTTGGCCAGTTTTCTTTGTGGGAGGAATTTTAATTTCTGTGAAAATAATTCCTTTGATATATGTATATGACTTGGGTTTTTTTTATTCCTTCTTATAGCAATTTTGGTAAATTACACTTTAAAAACATATTTTAAATGTTAATTCCAATTTATTGGCATAAATATAAATGTCAGCACATAGAATGCCAATATATTGGCATACAGTTTATAGTATCTTTTTTTGAGACAGAGTCTCATATATCTATGTATCCCAAGCCTCAAACTTGCTGTGTAGCTGAGGATGGCCTTGAACTCCTGATCATCCTGTCTTTATTGCCTTAGTGCTGAGATTTCAGGCACCTGGTTTTATGTGGTGCTGTGGACTAAGCCTCGGGCTTTGTGCATGCTGGGTAAGCGCTTTTCCAAGTAAGCTACATCCCCTCCTAGTTATAGCATCCTCAAAGGATTAAAATAAAAGATGCCTATAGGTCTGTAGTAATACCTCAGTTCTCAAATCTAGTTTGGTATTTGTGTTCTCTTATTTTCCTTAGTATGTTGTGCTATGAGTTTATTAATTTTATTCATCTATTAAAATAATCTTTTAGTCTGTTTATTTTTTTTCTTTTGTACATCTTTAGTCCTCTTAAATAAGAGGACTAAAACTATTTTTTGGGGGGGAGTTTAGTTGGCTGTTCTTTTTTTTTTTTTTTTTACTTTTTGAGTTAGAAACTTGGATTATTGGTTTTCAGTCTTTCTTATGTTATAACATATAGGCTTAAAAGTACAATTCTCTTTCTAGACACTGCTTTAGTGGTGGTAGTGCCCACCCCACCCCCTCATAGTGGTGAAAGACTCTCAGGTGGTGACATACAGGCCGTAACCTGCACAGGTCTCTGAGTAGCTGCTTGGCTGTGATCAAGGCAAGAGAGCTGCCTGCCCTGTCTGTCTACTGTCTTTCTTTCTTTCTTTCTTTCTTTCTTTCTTTCTTTCTTTCTTTCTTTCTTTCTTTCTTTCTTTCTTTCTTTCTTTCTTTCTTTCTTTCTTCCTTCCTTCCTTCCTTCCTTCCTTCCTTCCTTCCTTCCCTTCTTCCTTCCTTCCCTTCATCTTTCCTTCCCTTCATCTTTCCTTCCTTTCTTTCTTTTTAAAACAATATTTCTATTTATTTATTTGCAAGCAGAGAGAGCGAGATAGGAGATAGAAAGAATGGGCTTGCCAGGGCCTCCAGCCTCTACAAATGGAGTCTAGATGCATGTGCCACTTTGTGCACCTGCCTTTATGTGGGGAATCAAACTCAGGTCATTAGGCTTTGCAGGCAAGTGCCTTAACCACTGAGCAACCTCTCCAGCCCTCTTTCTTTTATTTCCTCCCTTCTTTTGTTCCTTCGATTTTCACTCCTACTTTCTCCCTTCCCTCCCTCTTCATTCTTCCTTCCCCTCTTCTTTCTTTCCTATCTTCCTGTGAGGCTTGCTGTCACCAAGCCTGCCTTTAGGGTTGGGCTTGTTTCACAACATCTCTTTGCTCAATCTCCACTGTAGTTTGCCATGATACCTTCTCCTTTATTCCTCCCTGCACCAGTATCAGTAGATTATTGTTTTAAGAGACTGTTACTTAAGATGTGGGTGTAATGGAACAGTATTTCACCCAGCACACAATAGGAAACATCTTTAAATTTCACATGCCTTCCTCTCAATTCCATAGGGGATTTTTAAATTGTCTTTCAGGTTTGACTCTGTCCTGTTGCTAAGTTTTGCATCTTCTTCTCCATTTAAATTATTTCCTTATAATCCCTATTTTGTTTTTTTTATGTGTCTGTGATGTGTGTGTGTGTGTGTGTGTGTGTGTGCACTGTGTTTGCATGTGTGTGTGGGGCAGATATCAACATCAGGTGTCTTCCTCACTTGTTCTCCACCTTATTTTATTATTTATTTATTTATTTATTTGCACTCAGAAAGAGACAGAGAGAAGAGAGACAGACAGAAAGAGAATGAGCACACCAGGACCTCTAGCAACTGCAAACAAATTCCAGATGCATGTACCACTTTGTGCATCTGGATTTATGGAGGTACTTTACGTGGGGAATCAAACCTGGACCATTAGGCTTTTCAGGCAAGCAATTTAACCACTGAGCCTTCTCTCCAGCCCCGTCACATTATTTTTTGAGACAGGGTCTCACATGGATCCTAGAGCCTACTTATTTGGTTAGATGAGCTAAGCCAGCAAGCCCTAGGGATCTTCCTGTGTCTGCTTACCAAGCACTGGGATTGCAGATGCACACTATCACACCTGGCTTTCAGGAGGATGCCAGGAATCCAAATCTGGTCCTCACTTGAGTGGTGACCACTTTTCCAATGGAGCCATCTCCCAGCTCCGGGTCCTGTTCTTGCTTCTTCCCATCTCTCCTACTCCAGAACACCCACTGGGCTCCATCTTTGCCTTGATAGCTCTTCCTTAAAGAAAGGAGGAAATTCAAGATCAAATTCTCATTTCCATTGGGCATAGTCCAGGGCAGAGCCTGGACTACAGGGAATTGATGGGGAGTCTCCTAAGTAGACAGTCTTCTTCCTCTGATTTTTATTTATTTTCTTGTTCCTTACTTCCATGCTCAAAGTTTAAAAAATGTTACTTTTAAATTTCTCACCTAATTTCATTGTCTTTAGTGGTGCTGGGACTAGAGCCCTGTACTTTACTTGCGCTAGGCAGGCACTGAACCCCAACCCACATGCTCAGATTTTTATTAACAATCTCATTTGTCTTATTTTTACATAGCTGAAATTGGTCCTTCTTTCAGAACTTGATGTTCTAGCATGAGCATTTATTGTAGTCTTACATAGTAATGGATCTTGAGAGACATCTTTTTCCAAATAATAAACATTTTATATATATTTATCAGACGGAAAGCATTGTATACCTTGTGTTCAATGAGTGCCTGAAAGTCGTTGCTGAACACGTTGTAGATGAGTTATTACGTACCTATCACTTCATGTTTCCTAATTAGAAAGTGAATAAAGATGCTCCATCAGTTAAGGCATGGTTATGTACTCTTGAGCTTTTCTTGTTTTAACCAAGTGACCTCATTAATTCCAGTGCTGTCCCCTCAGAAATGACTATGACACAGGAGAGAATGAGAAATTGATTATCGTTGTTCCTCTAGAGCAGTGTGTTGCTTCAACCAGTTTGTGGCCCCTTTATATTTATTTTTCTTCTTTTGAAGTAACACATGTTAATAAGCGTTATTTGTATTCCCAAATAAGATGTCTGATCAGATCTCCTGGGCCACTCGATTCTTCTAGAACTCCCCATGCTTCTCTAGAAACTGTCCCTGTCCTAGGTTGTCTATGAGCCACTCTGTTTAGGATGACTCGTCTTTCTCGTGTTCATTTTTATCTTGCTTACAGACAATGGTCAGTCCTAAGAAGGACAAGCAACCTCCTGACAACGTGGTCTACATGATCGCAGCTGCTGACAGAAAGAAGGATATTACTAAGCAATTTTGTAGGGTGACTGCTTACTTGGACAGAGCTGTCCCTTGTCAAACTGTACTAGGGTCACGGTCCTACAGGGACGACCTGGTGTTCTCAGTGCCAGACATGCAGATCCAGCTGCATCAGGATATGTGAGGAGCAGCTGAGGGGAGCAGGTAGGCAGTAGTCTGTGTGAAGAAGCTTCTAGAAGCCCCTTGGAAGAGGCCCAGCCAGTGGGAGTTGCTCAGTGTGGCCCAGCTACAGAGGAGGTGGCTATAATGAGGTACAACTCAAGACAAGTAGTTCATGGAAAATACTGTGGAAGCAGAGGGCACCTCTGTTTTGGGTTCTCTGTAAGAGTGACCTCAGGAGATAGGCCTTGTGAGAGGGATTCTGCCCCCGCCAATGGTGAAAAAGTCTAGAATCAGATTGGACACAGTTGCATAAGCTGTGAGCTGGACCAAATCATATTGGCCTGCTGCAGGAGCTGGCTGTGACGTCAATGTCCAGTCTGACTGGACACCACTCCCCAGCCATGAACAGGAAGGGTGGTCATAGGGCAAAGGTGGTGACCCTCAGGACTGTTCTGAGGTCCTAGCTGAAAACCAGACAAGCATTTGTCAGTAGCCAGCAGGTTCATAGCTCACAGGCCAGATGAGAGCCAGGAAGACTCCAGCAGAGAACTTACTCAGCTCCCAGGAGGGATGTGAGACCTTGGGAGAGGCCTGGAGATGCAGGGGAGGGTGATGAGGAGAAAATGTCTGACAGCATCAGGAGGCCTCTGTTGACCAGGTACCATGAGTTAATGAATACCATGGGGTCTGGCTTTGTAAAATCAGTGAAGCATCTTTAGACCCAGAGAGCTATGGCCCTGGTATACCCACCCTCGTGGTTTCCCTATGACTTTCCTCCCCCTCTGTCAATAACCCCTCTATATAATTTAGTCATCCTGGTTTGTCTCTCTATTACCCACTCTTAGTGATGTTTCCAGTGTCCTTCAGTTACATTATCTACTAAGGCCTTGGCCCTAGTGCGCACGTGCTGATACAAAGCCATCCTGTGGATGGCACTGGGAGGTCTCCTGGGGCTCTTCCTCTCAGCATGGAGCTCTGGAGATGGAGAGCAGGGATGAGCATTTAAAGAATGTATAAAGGTCATTTCCATTGTCAACTTCACTGGCTTTGAAATGACATAAGTGGATACATTTCCAGAGAGGTTTACCTGAGGAGGGAAGACCCATCCTGAGGGAGGATGGGATCATCCCATGGGCTGGGGTCTTGGACTGAAGAAAAAGCTGATCGCCAACATTCTTCTTTCTCTACTTACTGGCTGCAAATGCCATGTGACCAGCCGCCTTCTGCTCCTTCCCCGCCATGAGGGACTGTATCTTGTAACCATGAACCAAAAGAAACCCTTCCTCTCTTAAGTTGCTTTTTGTCAAGCATTTTGTTACAGCAATGAGATACCTAATACAGGGTGCACTTCCTTCACTTCATTAACACACCTCAGAGATCTTTGGTAGGGATTTGGTTATCTCTTTGGGCCTAAATCATCAGGAAGGGCAGAGATTAGATAGATTAGATTTGAGAATGGGTGTATTGGTTGTTTTCTCATTGAGGTGACCAGCTCCTGTCCATGATGGTGGGACCAGCTCCTGTCCATGATGGTGGGACCAGCTCCTGCCCATGATGGTGGAACCAGCTCCTGTTCATGGTGGCGGGATCAGCTCCTGTCCATGATGGTGGGACCAGCTCCTGTCCATGATGGTGGGGTAGTTCCTGTCCATGGTGGTGGGATCAGCTCCTGTCCATGATGGTGGGACCAGCTCCTGTCCATGATGGTGGGATCAGCTCCTGTCCATGATGGTGGGACCAGCTCCTGTCCATGGTGGTAGGACCAGCTCCTGTCCATGATGGTGGGACCAGCTCCTGTCTATGATGGTAGGGTAGCTCCTGTCCATGGTGGTGGGACCAGCTCCTGTCCATGATGGTGGGGTAGCTCCTGTCCATGATGGTGGGACCAGCTCCTGACCATGATGGTGGGGTAGTTCCTGTCCATGATGGTGGGACCAGCTGGCATTCGTCTCCATTTCTATTTTTTTCCTTTTTTAGTCAGTTTGGGTCCCCAGCCCATGGGATGGGACTGCCCACATTCAGAGCAGGTTTAACTCCTCAGTTAATCCTCTCTGGAAATATCCTCATAGATATACCCAAAAATGTTTCTCATTACTGCCAGTTATTTATTACCAATTAATGAGTTTATTATCAATTATTAACACATTTATTAACCCAATTTAGTTGACAAAACCACTACAGAGGGAATGGTGGTGTTATGAGTAAGGCCATAGCCAGGGCCAGTCACTCCACTAGATCCATACCTCTTCCTCTCTGGAGAAGGGCTGGACAGAAGGCCAGCTTCAGGAAGAGGATGAGTAATTGTAATAGGAAACTACCAGGAGTAGATGGGGGTGTGTGCCTTGCTGTGGAGAACTGAGGTGCTTACAAACCAGCTCTGGGCGTGAGGACATTCCACCCACTGGCTTTCAGAGAAGGCACTCATGGAAGGAATGCTAGGGTGAGGCAGACCTAGAAATATTCAGAAGATACAAGAGACCAGGGAAGGGTGGTGTTATATTTAGCTTTCTCTCATTGCTGCAACAAAGAACCAGACCAGAGCTGCTTGTGGAGGAAAGGGTTTATTAGGCTTACTGAATCGAGGGGAGACTCCATCATGGCAGGGAAAACGATGGCATGAGCAGAGGGGTGGACATCACTTCCACCACAGCACTGGAAACAGCAGCAGGAAGGTGTGCCAAACACTGACAAGGGGAAGCTGGCTTATAACCCCATAAACCTGCCCCCGACAACACAGCTCCAGAGAGGTTCTAATACCCAAACTGCCATAAGCTGGGGATCGAGCATTCAGAACACATTTGTGGGGGACACCTGCATCAAACCATGACAGTTGGGCATGAGGCATCTTAAAACAGGCAGTGCACCCCTTTGATCCCAGCATGTGGGAGGCAGAGGTAGGAGGATAGTTGTAAGTTTGAGGTCAACCTGAGACTACATAGTGAATTCCAGGTCAGACTGGGCTAGAGCGAGACTCTACCTAAAAAAAAAAAATGTTTGTTAGAAATTTAGTGCTAGAAAAATGACAGGATTTTAGGAAATATTAAAACAGTACTGCTCTAGAGAAATAAATGTGGTTTTATTTACCCAGGCCATGTGGTACTTCCACTTAGTGAAGCCAAAAATTTGTACACATTGAAAAATTGACCTTTTATTGTGTAAACTTAACAGAATGTCCAATCACAGATATGTGAGAGAAGAAAAACGAGGGAAAAATGACTCAGATTTTATTCCCATAAATTGTCCCCGAGCCTTTGCTCAGGCTGTTCCTGGAAGCTTTTTCTCTACATGAGACCCCATGTCCTTGTGCTCTGAAGTAGCCCTTGAACTTCTGCATAGCTCTCACAGTGTGAAGTCGTGTGCTTGGGGTTGGTTATGTGAGGAATTTTGATCAGTAACTGGCAACTGTCATGAAGGCAGGAGCTGTACACTGCTCTTGAGGGTTGCTTAAACCTAGTGCCTGACACATGCTCAGTCAGTCCTTCATGGATGACTGTCTGTCTGGGGCCTTCGGAAGCAAGTCAAGTTGAGACGGACTTTCCGAGTAAGAGGAAGTGAAGCACAATGTGTAATCTTGGTAACTTTCAGCTGTGTGGCCCGCATTTCTCTATGTACAGACCTGGGGCCTGTGAGATGGCGCAGCGGGCAAAGCAGTCGATGTGCAGGATATGAGGATCTGAGTTCACGTGCCAGCACCCATGCCAACGTCAGATGTGGTGTGTATATCCGTAATTCTAGTGCTTGGAAAGTGGATACAGGTGGAACCCAGGACAAGCTGGTTAGCTAGACTAGCTAAATCGGCTAGCTCAGGGTTCAGTGAGAGACCCTGTCTCAAGGAAACATCTGACATTGACCTCTGGCTTCCACACACATGTATACATATGTGCAGCCACACTCATATAAATATGCATACATGCATGCACACACCACACACACACACACACACTTATGCAAAAAGAGACTTTGTGAGGAAGTGTAGGAAAGGCTTTGATCACATCAAACCCACAGCATGAGGCACCCAACTCCCTTTGAGTTCCTTGAAATTGCTAAAGGTTTTCACTGAATTCAGTCTTTTATGTGGCTTCTGCTCTCTGCCAGCACCCTGACTCACAGAGGCCACCTTGGAGAAGTTCAAGGTGAGAGAATATTCAAAAGGCACCACGTTGGTAGCTTTCTGTGCTCTCTTGAACATGAGAATGTAGGCTGGGTGTAACCAAGTTAGTCGTGGAAATCAGTATTGGTGGGATTTGGAAAAGAAGGCTATGCCTTCCTTGGTGGAGTTCTATGTGAGAACAGCCATGTTAGTATCAGTGGTCAGAGACAGAGCAGCTTGGCCAAGGAGAGGGTGATATGACAGTTTCATCATAAAACATTCAGCCATGCTTTCAGCCATCTTCCTTGCTCCAGGAAGAACAAATGCCACAACTGAATTTAGCTGTTGACTTTTCCTTGGCAAAGAAAGAACTTCTGTTTCCCACAAGGGCGAGGACCATGCTTGGGGAGTTGCAGAGTGGTAGCTGAAAGGAATCTGGGGGTGGTGGACCCTTGGATAGTTTCCAATGCCTGATTTTCTTGTTTATGTCACTGCTATTTCAGGTCTCTTTTACCATCAGCTGAACCTAGTTCCAATGGATTCATTGGGAAATACTAAATTATTGGTACACCACAAGTTTATTCAGAAAGGATCTGCCTTTCCCCATTGGTGACTGGAACCTGATTTGGCCGGAGCAGGAATTATCTGGAATATGAGGTAGACATGAACTATGCAGATGGCCAAAGCCTGGGGCTCATCTTTTGGAGTCGCTGACAGGTGACAGATACCAGTGACTTTTAACTTTCCTGAGGACTCGTCCTTTAGCCAAGTTATGAGCTATGGAAACCTGCCCACCGTGAGCTGTTTGGGACTCATGCTGTGTTCTCCAGTTTCTATGTACCTGGGTGGAGCTGGGTCACAGTGACCTCTAGATCCTCATTTATGCTCTTTCCTGGCTCTGCCCTCCTCTACCCTGGCTTGGCCAGTGTGCAACGTGATTCTTCCTGCCCTGTTCCCCAGGGTAGCTCTGCGCCGTTGGCCTGCAGGGTTGTGGGCAATTAGACAGTTGATAAGCATCCATCTGCTATGCCCGGTTCATGCTTAATGATGCGTGTTCCTCACCAGTGGAATGCTGGGTAACATTTAAATTAATTTTTATTTTCAAGCTTTTGGTTTTTGTTCTTTGGATTTTATTTGAATTGCAGAAAAGATACCAAAGTAAAATAGCAAATTTTAACCATTTTTTTGACCATTTTACATGTACAACACAACAGCACTAGTTGAATTCACACAGTTGCATAGTCCTAATTTTTGTTTGCTGTTTGTGTGTTTTAGAGCTGGGGACTTGGTATACAGCCCAAGTCAGCCTGGAAGTCTCCATCCTTTGAATGCTCTGGTTTCAGGCTTATGTCTCCATGCCTGGCTCTCATTATAATATTTTGATTTTTGATTTCCCATAGCAAATTCTTAACAGACCCCCTTTTCCTCACCCAGAGATCTTATAGTAAGTGATATCATACCTCATTCTTCAAGTCTCGAAACCTATGCTTCTCTCTGATACACTTTAAGCTGGTCCCCTTCCAGATATCCCTAGAAGCTTCAGTGCTGAGGATATCTTGAGTGTCTGATTGAACTGTGACAGACTGATGGGGGCCAGTCATCCTGGAGCCTGCCACCCAACAGAGATGTAGATATTAAGGGACAGGAGAGCCACACACCTTGCGTCTGGTTCATCCTTTGCCCTTCTAGTTCACTGAATGGCTGGCCAATTCTGTGCCAGGTGCCTAGGACGGGGAATGTTAGGAGGAATGCTGGGAATAAGTGTAGCCTAATGGTAGTATGTATATATGGGGAGGAGGCAATGAGGTGAATGCATTTCTAGGAGAGAAAAGTCATAACCTTGCCTGAGTTCTATGCAGTCCAACTCCTCTCTATTTCCAAAAATTATAGAAGAATACATTAGAAGTAGAAGCAGGGATTTTTAAATCACAAGGAGGGAGATGGGGGACGATGATCAGGGTAGTTCCAACAATAGTTTAAGCAAGTGAAGATGCTTGGGGTTGATTCACATCTGTGGAGTCAGAACATATGTCACCTAAGATAACCTTGCATAGAGTCCTGGAGGGAAGGCAGAGACAGTCGGCCATTCGTTCTTGGATGGGGAAAGGAATCCACTAATTTAATTAGACTTCAGTTTAATTAGAGAAACCATATGTCCATCAAGCAGGCATCCCAAGCCATAGCCCAAGCCACTCCCCCCCCCCTGACTAGGCTCTCAGACCAAGGAGAGAACACTTTGTGGTCATAGGCTGTGGGCCTCACACCTCAAATTCCTACTCATTGAGCCCCCTTCTTGAATCCAGAGAAGGCAGGGGATCTAAACCCAAGAGCCTCAGTCTCCCAAGATTCAGCCCAGTCCTCCTTGGGGCACTTATGACATCCTCCCTCCCCATACTTCCTGCCACCATCCTGTGCTTTGTGACCAGGGCCCAGGTCTCACCCATGCTAATTTTCAAAATGCTCAGATTAGTCTGTCCTTTTCCTAGGACCTCATCTTACAAAGAAGGAACCTGCTTTTCACAGTAAAGGGACAACTGTGTCCTCTGCCACTCAGACTCCAGCTTGTTTAAGTCTGTTTGACCTCATGGTCTTGGGAGGAATTAAGTTAGAATGGAAGTGTGTAGGACAAGGCTTGGCTGCAACGTCCTTCCGCGCCAAGAGCAAGCTCACTACCAGGGGCACTTTTCCTCAGCCACCATGCACTCCTGCTGTTCCGTGTCTGACCTGTTGTCAGACCGCATGATGCCTGAAGTGTAGTGCACTTGATCAGATTTGTTTCAAATTTGCTGGGCTCTGCCCTACTCTGACTGTTACAGATGTGTTACATAGAAACAAACATACACATACACACATGACATCTTTCAGATACAGATGCCATTAAAAAATTCCTTCCTTCTTTCTTTGAAAGAGAAGGGATGGGATAGGCAGGCCACAGCCTCCTGCTGCTGCAAATGAACTCCACAGATTCACGTACCACTTTGTGCAACTGGCTGTACTTAGGGCCTGGGGAATCAAACCTGGGTTGTCAGGCTTTGCAAGCAAGCACCTTTAACCACTGAGCCATCTCCCCAGCCCCAGATGCTTTTTTTATTGAGAATTTTAAAAGAGTATATATAACTTGATCATCATTTCCTTCCATTACCCCCATTATTCTCCCCACCCTAGATCCAGGTACTCTGTTCTTTCCATGTAGTTACTATTTTATTCTGATGCCTCTTTCTTTTTCTTCCTTTCTTCCTTCCTTCTTTCTTTCACCTCCTCCTCTATCATCCATGTATGTCAGAATGTAATTGGCTCAATATTGTGCAGGTCTTACAGTGGTAGTGACCTCCATTGTGAGGCCATGGATGCACCAGTCCTTCCATGTCTGGAGTATTTCTAAGGACTCCTTCCAACTTGTGACATCTCTGTCACACCCTCCAAGGCTCAGGGAACATTGCAGAAGAGGGGTGTAAAGGTGGTATTTTAATAATGAACCACGCAATGGGCAAAACACTCTTAAAAGTATTTAGACTGTTTCTATTATCATGTGAGCTTAATGCCAAAATGAATTGTGTCACCTTTACCCTAATTGTCACAATCTGCAAAACTTAGAGGCATACTTTTAAACCCATTTACAATCTTATAAATTCATAATTCAAGGTTTCTTTTTTTTGAAAAAAATTCTGTGTCTAAACTATTTGTAAGAATAATAGACGAAAAATCTCTTTGAGAAAGTTGGCCTCATGGACAAAATAAATTTCCTGTGGAACTTCATACTTGCAAAAGTGGTCGATATTATTTAAACGGTGAGAATTATGATTTTTAAATGCAAAGACGGAGTTCTATTTATCTTTGCAAGATACGTTTAAAAAAACTAACTGCCATTATAACAATGTACTGACATTAATTGGACTTAGCATACTTTCTATTCACATGAAACCTTAAACTAAGATTTAGTAAAACCATTTTAATCATGTCATTCTCACTAAATAGCGAACAACTTTAAAGTAAGAAGAAAAAGATACCGTGTACCATTCATTAAAAAGAAAACAATTTAAAGTGATCGCTTCGTCTTTATCACCGTGTGGATCTTAGCACAGCCATGTGGCTCGTATGATTATAAATTAATAGACTGCATCAGGCAAATCTGAAGTAGAAGGAATAAAACCTGGTGATTACGTGAGACCACCGTGCAAGGAGGGGGACGCTAGAGTGGTACAACGAATAACCAGTCAAACAGAGGTAAGTCAACGAAGGCTCCCAAATGTGGCCTGGACAGGGAACCCAGGCAGGCACCGGCATGCTCACCAGAGGCCATTAGGCGCTTGGGTCTGGACATGTTTCCACGGGCCTAGGAACCTGTCTGTGGTGGAGATGCCCCCTAAGAAGTTAGCAGCTGCAGCCCTGGACTTTCGGGGGGCCAAAGATACAGATTGGAACGCCTGGACTGTGACAACCACGAGGGTGTCTGCGATCCTGGGAGTGAGCTAGTAGAATGAGCTAGAAGGCTGGCTCACTGAGACCCCAGGGAAATAACAGCAAACCAGGCCATGGAGGCTGCAAAACCAGCCCCTCAAGTGCGTGCAGACGTGCGTGAGTGCATGTGTGGGTGTGCGTGGGGTGCTAGCTTTGGAAACCCTGTGTTCCAGGGAGGGAGGAAGGCGTGGTCAGCAGGCTCGGGTGCTGGGAAGAGGTGAGCTAGGGTGCCTATAAAACACCGCTGGGAGGTCATTCCGGACTTTGAGGGACAGACAGCGGCCCGGGCGAGCGCGGAAGGCTGGCCAGAGAGGGTGTGCGTATGCTGGGAGGGGCGGGAAGGTGATCCAGGGGACCGGACGGACACCTGGGACGAAACGCACGCAGGTGGCTCTGCGAAGTCACTAGGTAAGTCACCTGTGCTGGGCGGGGTCGCGGCCGGGGCGGGGATGGGGGGGTGCGGAGGTCGTGCCACCGCGCCCCGCGGGGCTGCGGGTGGCCCCGGCGGCCGGGCCGGGCCGGGCCGGGCAGGGCGGCGCGTTTCCGGCCGAGGGACCGGGCGGTCGCCGCGCCCCCGGCGCTCTCAAGTTTCCTGTTGGCAGCGCGGGCGGCCGGGCCTGGCCGGCGGGAGGCGGCGGCGGCGGCTGCGTCGTCCGCTCCGTGCCCAGGTACCCCGCGATCGGAGCCGCCCCGGGCTCCGGAGCCTCCGCCCCCGCCCGCCCGCCCGCCGCGGCCCCCCATCCATCTCCGTGCGCCCGGCCCTGCGGACGCCCCTCTCCGGGCCCGGGGCGCGCGGCATGGCCCTGTCCTCCGAACCCGGTGAGTGCGCGCGGGCGCGTGGGCGCTGCTGCTGACCTTGGGCCGGCGCCCAGGGTGGGAGACCTGAGTGCTCCTGGGCCTGAACCCCAGCTTGCCCCCCCCAGCCCCCCTACCCCACCCTGTCCCGCCACCCTTCCCATGTCCCGCGGTGGCCTGGATTCCAGGCCTCAGGTGAGCCTGCAAGCATCCCTGCTCCTGGAGGCCTGGGTTGGATTCTCAAGATTTAGGAGATGAAGAACCTGGGAGGACATATTGCCTCGTGAGTGCACAGGACAAGTTTGCTTGAGACCTGCAGGTTGGGTTCTGCAGCGATGGACTTCTAGCAGGAGGACAGGATGATAGGGTGACCGGTGCCATTTGGACTCCACATTCTTACCTCTGCTTTCTCTCTCTGGGCCAGGGAGGAAGACAACCCTGTGCTTGTGGGGTGTGTGTGTGGGGGGGGGGGAGTAGTCAGCCTTCCGCCCTTGAACTTCCTGCAGCTGCTTGCCAACAGAGCTGTCAATGGCTGGTCCAGGCTGGCAGAGTTCTCTGATGCCAGGTTGAGGGGCCCTTAAAGTAGGAAAAGCTTACTAACTAGAGTGTCAAGTGCCCATGTGTATGGGTATGTGGCCAGAGCTTTTTTGGGGACACACACATAAGGAAAGATGCTGAGGGAAAGCTAGCAGCAATGGAAGGATTCCAGCATGGTCCTAAGGAGGGAGTGACCAACATTTGACCATAACTGCAGCTGGAGCATTTCTCCCATGGTGCTTTGGGTGACAGAGGAGCCATCATCATCACCCTCCAGCTCTGGGAATGTTCACTGCAGGTTTGGGGTAGTTGACCTTTACTGGCTGCTCTGAAGATGCCAGTAGAGCAAAGTTCCCTTTAGAGATACGGGTGTGTGAATGAATGGGTTGCTGGAAGACTTTTTGACCTTTTAGCCCCATTCTTAGCCCAGCCTTCTCCTGAACTCCTAAGGGATGAATGAGCAAGCTCTCACCTATGTCAGGAAGTTCTTTGGGATACAAGGTTGGCTTTTCTTTTCCTTATTCTTGCTGGCTCACTTCAGATGGCTTCAAAATCACTCCCAGATCTTGACAATATATCATGGGCAGATGAACACAGGCTTAGAGCAGGGAGGTATTTTTCTCTCCTAAAGCTGCTCAGTGGCCTGATTCTGCTTCCAAGTATATTAATCTCTTACATCTTCTCCGTGCTGGCTGCATTTCTAGGACAGGAGACAGAGGTATTGTTTTGATAGATAGAATGAGGCACTGTCCAGGGCATGAGAGGGTGGGCTCATGGCCAGAGTCCAGAATGTGCACAGTTACCAAGAAGTAGTATTGATAGAGGAGACAGCTGCTCCTTCTCCAGCCCTGGCATTACATTGAAAGATGGCTTCCTTCTTCCTGTGTTCAAGTAGGAACCTGGGAGAGTACCAGGCCTCTCATTGTTCAGTGTCTTATGAAACGTCATCGCCATTTTCCCACTTGGATTCTCTTGTAGCTGATGTGATGAAGATAACAGCGTTGACAGATAGTACCTATAAAACACACACGCTGAGCCACAGACCAGTCTAAACACTTTATGTGTGCTATTTTATCAGGTTAAGTCATGAAACTGGGATTTTTTAATTATCCTCATTTTATAGGGAATGAGACAGACACAGAGAAGTACTATCATTTGCCCAAGTTCATATAAATAAGTGGCCAAACAAGATTCCAACCCAGGTCCTCTGGCTTGAGTCCATGTACATAACTACACACTTCATTGACTCTTGAGATTGACTTGCATAGATTCTTAGCCCATTCACTCATTCACTGTTTTATGCAGGCATTTATTCAACAAATAACATGCTTTGTGCCTACCGTATTGAAGGCATTGGAGTATAATCCTGAATGAGGTGGGTGATGTGTATGGAGGTGCTATTTAGCGGATGCCCAGCTCCTGTGTGAGTCAGAAATGTGAAGGAATATGGATCACCATAGGCAAGCCTGTGTCTTGCTTTTAGAGAGGAGAGTGGTGTCTTTTCTGATGAGACATAATTTGATTCCAGCCTTCTGGGTCTTATAGGAGCACTTAGGTGATTAAAAGACAATACAGTCTGTTCTTCTGGGCAGGAGATGCAGGCCCTGTGCCTGGTTATCATAAATCATCCTGACGTCCATTCATGAGGGAAGTGAAGTTTGGAGCATGGGACCATTACCCCCCAGTCCAGGGAGCCACTTGGACCACAAGACACAGCACATGTCAGGCTCAAGATGAATCCCGGGCTCCAGAGACAGAGCTGTGCTTTGCTCCTAAACTGCCTGGTCTGAAGGGTGTCCTATTCCTTTGGCTCCTTTCCTGTCATTGGAGCAGGGTAGAGAATGTTCCAGTTCAAAGGCTGCTCTGTCTGGATCCAGTGAGGTAGGCTTCGCTCCCTTAGCAGGCACTGGGATGGCAGCTTTCTTTAGGTTGGAAAATGAAGTTTCCAACTCCCTCACCACAGGAGATGAATAGGTGTTTCTTCCTGTGGTGGACAGCAGGCCGAGGAGCTAAGTGGCTTCCTCTCCTGCAGGACTTCTCAGGTGATGAAATTATAGTCCCCACAGGGGCCTATGGAATGCAGTGTTTTCCAGGCCTTCTGCCCTTGTAGATTTTACCGAAGACTTGTTTAGACCGAGGCTATCTAGAATCTCATAAAAGGTGTAAAATTCCCTGAATGTGCTGGACTTGGGTCCATGGGGTAGGATGCTGTCCTAGCTCTTCCCACATTCCCTCTTCCAAACACCAGCAGCAGGAGGCCTTTCCCCATTATTTAATGAATAAATACTGCCCTCCTTCTAAGTTACAAGTAGCCCGCTGACTGTACTGTTTATGAAACAGCTGGGGACAGGTGGGCCGTAATCTCCAGGGAGCTAAAGCCCAGCAGCCGATCATGTGTCCGCCCTGTAATCCTGCTCTGTGTGCCCAGGAGTTACGATGTGCGCTTAGCGAGGGCAACCTGTCGCTTGGACAAGGGACAGTGACTCAGGCCTGAAACAGAGCCACAGCTAGGCTCCTGGTAAACAACGGACCCATCTTTTTTTCGGGTCTTCTCCCTAGGATTTCAACAGAACCATGGAAATAGCCATCTCCCTCCCATAGCCATCCCCATCCCGGGCATTTCCCAGACCCACAGTTTGTGGAAGTCTCTGGAAGGATGTGTGTCTCTTCCAAGCCTTCCCATTCTCCTAAAGGGCTGAGGAAAGGGAGCACACAGAAGTCGTAATCCATCTGGTTGACTTGTCACTGGAGAAAGGACAGTGACATTTGTGAGTGACAGTAAGAAGGGGAAGGGTAGGGTGCACTCAGGTGCAGCGTGCTGTGCTCCTGACCTCTGCGTGTGTCATAGTGTTGTAGTATTGTGTAATTGTGTGTGTGTGTGTGTGTGTGTGTGTGTGTGTAGTCTGGTAGAACTTGAACTTGTCAGGCTGTCCAGTCACTTGTCATGTATGGATTCTTTCAGGGAAGAAAGGAAAGCTTGAGATGGGGTTACTCTTCTGCTCTCTGCTCTGTGGCGAGGCACCCTCTACCTGAGGCTCTGTTCTTCCTGAACAAGGAGGAAGTGGTTTATGGTCTTTCCCTCTTTTCGAGGGGGAGGGGACATAGTGCCTTGGGGAATTTGTTTGAGTAGGCAGGCAGGCTGTGCCATAGATGAGCCTGCTTGCCAGGTCAGGCTCGAGGTGGGGTCCACGTTGGAAGCAGCCAAGCTGATGGCATCTCTCCTTGCACTGGGCTTTCAGGAGGAGCCTGGGCGTTGGAGGGAGGCTGGCTTATCTTGTGTGGTTGCCCAGGGCTGCTGCGCTGGGCTGGCTGTTTCAGTTTCTTCTGGTGAGGCCTGGGAGCAGGGCCAGGACACAGCGCTCCGGATTCTCCGGCCATTTTACCTCGGATCAACAGCATCCATCACCTGGGGCCTTTAGGACTCTTGGAAATTTTCCACTTGCATTTGGTATTCACAGGAGAATTTCCAGCCCTGACTTTTCCTGCTCACAGATATGCAAAGCAGAGACCTCCCACCCCAGCCGCAGCCCAGCTAGCTGCTTGCATTGACTCAGCTCAGCCTCCAGGGCCCGGCCCCAAGTGTGGCTGTCACCCACCCGGGTGGCATTCTCAGGATCAGTGATGGAGACTCCTGCGCCAGGCTCAGGTCTGTGTCATGGGTTCTGACAGTGACAGTGAGGACAGAAAACAGTGTTGCTGGTGTCAGGAGGTGACACTGGGCTGAGGGGCAGAGTGAGTGCTTGTTGTCGAACTTGGGGAGGCGGTGTCTTGTGCAGAAGGAAGATAAGCTGTATCGTTAGCAGGCTGATGCCGGTGCCTTCACAGTTAAGCCTCACTAGCCTGCTGGCTTCAGCTGACAAATGGTTGAGAGCCAGACGTGATCGGGCAGCTGGACTCTGCCTGGCATCAGCAGAGTGGGCTTTCCTTGGCAGGCTTGGCCTGGCAGGTGCTGGACGCCTGAGAGGGGAGGTCTGGCAGGTGGGAACTGTCTGCCTAGGATGGCCAGAGGGCAGCAGACATGTGGCAAGCTGCAAGGACGGCTGAGATGGCACAACACCCACCTGAACTGCTGGGTCTGCACTCGGTCACATGGAGTGACATCCTCACCAGTTGTTTGGAACTAGTGATAGTTCTACAGGCGATTCCTATGAGTTCTGGAAAGAAGGGGGGGAGGTGCTCCATGGGAGGGGCAGGAGGAAAAAGAAGATAATGGGGGTTAATGTCATCAAAGCACATAATACACATGTGTGAAAATGTCATAATGAAACCTATTCTTTTGTACAATGAATATATGCTAATAGAAATTAAACAAAAAAGAAAATGAAAAGAGAGGCCTATGGGAAAATACTACTTTATGAGTCAGAGTCTTTCATTTGCTTTGAGGCCTGTGGGATGCAGCATCTCCCCATCACTGCCCATAGGCTCTGCCTTACAGTGGTCAAAACGTCTTATGGGGCTCAGTTTCAGAAAGCTTAGCTGATCTAAGCTGAAGAGAAAGGGGGTGATCCTTGTAGCAAAAATCTGTCATGGAAAGCATGTCCAGTTTCTTGAGCTATGAGTGCTTCAGACACAAAGGTGTAAGAACCCTCAGACATAAGCTCACTCCTCAGAGGGTACAGAGGGTATGTCTGGGTTAAGCTGTGTGTATGTTCTGGAGTAGAAGAGACAGGAAGGCTTCCACTCAGAAGAGGAACTAGACAGAGAGGGTCTCATGGGCTGTGAGGCAGGGGAGGTGCCCTAATCAGAAAGTCTGTTGGAGGAAGGAATTTGATTTCTTTTCCTATTTTGCTCTCTTATGAGGTCTTAACTCTAATCATCTTTATTATCTTTTTTGCATGTGTTAAAATATGAAATTATGAAAAGCTATGTAGAGTGTTTCAAACCTGTTATCCCAGAATTTGGGAGGCTGAGGTAGGAGGATTGCCGTGAGTTTGAGGCTAGCCTGGACTAGCGTGTGCCCCCAACTACAATAGAAAAATGAAATTATAATCAAAATAAGGAATCCCAGCTGGGCATGGTGACTCACACCTGTAATTCTGCCACTCATTAAGCTGAGATAGGAGGATTGCTGTGAGTTCAAGACTAGCCTGGACTACATAGTGAGTACCAGGCCAGCCTGGGCTATATAACAAAACCTTGTCTCAGAAAGAAAAACAAAAAACAAACCAGATATCCCCTGGCTCACAAGCAGCTGTGATGTGTGGACATTCTTAGTGCTTGGCTCTCTGTAGCTCCTGACCCCAAGGAATGCATTTCTACATCTTTGTCATCAAAGTACAGCAGTTCTGTGAATTAGTTTTTTACTATTACTTCACAAGTTGTTTAAAAATGTGGCTGTACCATCCTTATAACTATAATATTGGTTTCTTAGCAGTTTTTTCAATTGGGTGTCTCATTTCAGCATTTAAAAACTCATTATATAAAGAGTGCAGATAAACCTCTTTGTGCCTTTTCCTTGGTTCAGAGTCTTAGAACGTTCTAGAAGTAGGGTTCCTTGGTTAAGCAGTACAGGTGTATTTGCTGTCCTTTGCCTGCTTGAAGTCTGCTTCTGAGATGTGGCGAAAGATTTTGGAATATTGTACTTGACCCGTGGACTTGGAGTTGGGGGACAGGGTCCAAGCCTCCTTGGCTTGGTTCTCTGTGCTGTCCCAGCCTCCCCTCAGCCCTGTCACCTTCCTCCTGAGCCTCAGCTCTGATGGCCTCCAGCTTCCCACAATCAGCTCTGTTCCCCTTCCTCTTTCCAGGGGCCAGGCTGCACCCTGGACCAGCTCCCTCCCACTTAGCTTCCTTAGGGTGAAAGACCCTGGGTGTGAAGGGAGGAGAAAATTGGTTTTGGAGTCAAGGCTAGAGACCAGGGCTCTGACTGCCCTTCTTTTCCTCTTCCGGTGTGTGTCACCAATTAGCCCAACGTGCTGTAGAGAAGGCCAGAGCAGCCAGCCTCTGGCACTGGAAACCCCTCTGAATTACTCCACATACAATGGAGAGGGCCTTACAGATCATTTAGTGCCATGCCTTAATCAACAACCACAAAATTGTGAGGCAGGAGAATGACTGTCCAGAGACAGCCAGTGAGCCTCTGCCCCTGTAATTGCCAGACAGTAACAAAGCTCTGCCTCACCTTCATCTGGTCTTAAACCAGCCTTAAAGAAACTGGTGACAGCTGGGCATGAAACTGCCCTTCCAGAGCTGCTTTTGGAGAAGGTGGCTGGTGGACAAGGAGGCAGTATTCACCCTCTGCACATGCTGAGGGACACAGAGCATCGGCACAGCATAGTGATAAAGGACACCAGTGTGGAACCAGGTGCCTCCGTTCAGATCTCCGAGTGGAGGCTCAGAGAAGAAAGGGACAGGAGAGAGAAAGGCTGAGAACTTCTGTCAACTTACTGCAAGCTTGTCCTTGGGCGAGTTCACTCTCTAAGCCTTCATTTTCTCATCTGTAAAATGGGAACAATAAGATTAACAGTTAATAAGTTTAAATGCTTGGCAAGATGTACTATAAATATTTTCAAAAAAATCAAGAAGGAAAGAAAAGAAGGAAGGAACGAAGGGAGGAAGGAAGAGAGGAAGGGAGGCAGAAAGAAATCAGGCGATTAGGAAATCTTCATATGCAGAGGTAGGTAGGGAAGGCTTCTTTGAGGATGTGGGCTGTGGCTGAATAAAGAATGCCCCCCTCATCTCTCCACCTATTCAAAGCCTTTATTTGTTGCATCTTGTTAGATGATTCTGGAAAGTTGGGGAACTCTGGAACTATGATGACTGAGTTCTTTTATTTTAGCAAAAAGCCTCATTTCATGGATGAAGAGCACAGCTTTGGATTTCCTGGGGGCTCTGCTGGGCTCTTGAGGGCCCTGAAGCTCACTGTTGACCCTGTGAACGTGGTCCATTCCTCCTGGTGGAGGGGCGCAGCACTGGCAGCCCCCCTTGGGGTTCTGAGTGGTCTCCCCACCCTCTCCATCTTGGAAGGGGTCCCCAGGGCAGGGTTGCTGTGTGCTGGGTATTTCCCCAGCCCATGCAATGGCTCATGAAACGTGAGCTGTCCTGTGCACTTCACACCCAATTACTTATGGAGCTAATTTTGCAAGTTGGCTTGCTGGGTTTGGTCTGCATCCACGGCCATGGCTGTCCCACACACCAGGCTTCACACCAGCACCTCCCGCTTCACCCTGGGGACTCAGGACATCCCGAAAGCTAGGAAAGCTTACATTTAGTTGTTCTTTCTTTGCCAGCCGAGATGCCGCGCCAATTCCCCAAGCTGAACATCTCCGAAGTGGACGAACATGTCCGGCTGCTGGCTGAGAAGGTGTTTGCAAAAGTCCTCCGAGAAGAGGACAGCAAAGATGTCATGTCCCTGTTCACTGTCCCCGAGGACTGCCCCATCGGGCAGAAGGAGGCGAAGGAGAGGGAGCTGCAGAAGGAGCTGGCCGAGCAGAAGTCGGTGGAGACTACAAAAAGGTGTGTTCCCAGGGCCTGGGTTCTGAGCTGGGTCACCCCACCCAAGCTGCCTTGTGCCCAGGGCTGCAGTGACCTCTTCACCAAGGCCACTTAATTCACCACATGTTTATTGAAGGATTCCTGGATTCCTGCTTGGTTGAAAAGATCAAAAACCCCTCTCTACTGATGTTTTAATATCAGATAATGTGAAGAAATACACATACTTCCACACAGCTTCCCTTCTCTTTTTGTTAATTTGAAGATTTTTTTTTGGGGGGGGGGGAAACACATTTTTTTGTTGTTTTTTTGGGATAAGGTTTCACTCTAGCCCAAGCTGACCTGGAATTCACTGTGTTGTATACTCAGGCTATTCTCAAACTCACAGTGATCCTTCTACTTCTGCCTCCCAAGTGCTGGGATTAAAGGCGTGCACCACCAAACCTGGCTAGGAAACGCAGATTTTTAAAAATAACTTTTATTGGGCACTTTCGTATATAAACATACTGTGAATTGCTCATATTCACATCCGGTCTCCTCTTGTGTCCTCTGTCCCCCAGCCTCATTCCACTGAGGGCCTTCCTCAGTGTAGGTGCTGTGGGGTCATGGGTGCAATGGTCACACCTTCCCACCCCGTGGCTCTCACATTCTTCCAGTCCTTTCTTCTGCAATGTTCCCTGAGCCTTGGAGGGATTGTGAAAAATCTCCTTTAGTATTGAGGTTTCGGCAGCCTCTTATTTTCTGCTTTGATGGGTTTTAAGGCTCCTCAAGGAAACACTCATTTTACTGGTTTCCATTACCTGTCTAACATTATTCATTACCATGGCTCTTCATGTGCCAAGTACTGTGCTGGGACTGTGTGTGTCACAGTTCTCAGTATAGATAAAGTCCCTTCCCTGAGGAGTCTTCAATGGGTGGATACGATAATTAAGTCACTGGACAAATTAATAAAAGGATGGCAGGTTGTGATAAGTGCTGTATCAGCCAGGGCCTAACGAGAAAAAAACAGAAACCACTTGAATATCAGAAATAGGATTTTAATGCAAGGAGTTGGTTGCATGGGTCGTAGAGAGCTAGAAGCCAAACTGGGGCATATTAGCCCAGAGATGGGGTGCAGTGGGGGACAGGCAGCCACCACACTACAGAAACAACAGAAAAAGGTGATGTGGCTGCAGCTGGGGGTGGGTGGGGGTCTCCCAGGAAAGCTGAGACCTGCTTCCCTGGGCTGAGATAGAAGCTGGATTCTGTACCTTGCTTCCTGGACCTTCCCGATTCCTCCAGTGGCTGCCATCGGCCAAACCTAATAGAGAAGCCAGCTGCAAACCCCTGGGAAAGAGAGGAGAGGATGAGGAACAGATCTGCAGACAACAGGCCCAAGACTAGCACAGCGGCTAAGAAGTAGACGATTGAGGAGAGAGAGCCAGTGAACTTTATAAATCTTTTAGTTCAAGTGTGCGAATGTGGTGTATGCGCATGCTGTACCCTGTGGCAACCCGTACACTCATCTGTGGCAGGAGTCATTTGCGTGTGATGGTTGGAATGAAATGTAGGGTGTCTCCCCCCAGTATCACTCTTCCGCCTGGTCTTGTTTTGAGCCGGGATCTCCTTTTACTGATTCCAGAGCTTGTGGGGCTCTGAGATTCTCAGGTCTCTTCTCTCCTGCAGGTCTGGGGTTATAGGTGCACACAGGTGAACTTGTTTAGACTAGGTAGTTGAGGGTGGTCTTTTGAAATTTCAACAGATGCTTCAAAAGTGAAAAAGAGCTAGCTGTGGGGAGTCCGGGGGCAGCCTCACAGGTTGGATCAGACATAACAGAGACCCCTAAAGGCTCTTCAAGGAGGCTCTTGGAGTTAGAGGTCTATCTGAGGGAATAGCTCCCTGGTAGGTAGTTTGGGGTCTCAAGCTAAGAGCAATGGGAAACCTTCATCCTTTCACTATGTTTCTTTCGGAGAGAGCAGGAGTTAAGGAGGAGAAAACTTGCAGGAAGTGTTCAGTGGGGCTGCAGGAGGGTCTCTGCCCCTGCAGATCTCAGCAGCTGGGGTTCTGAAACTCAGGCCTCTCTGAGCTCCGCTTAGAGATCAGACCCTCCCTAAGGACCTTATTTTAAAAGGTAAGTCCTTTCCTTGCTTGGCAGGATAGGATTTTGGCATTTCCTTGACTGCTTTTGGAGGGAAGGAAGAAGTAGATATGGATAAAAAGGCAGGAACAGAGTCTAGTCATCTGTGAAACTGCTTGCCTTCCTCAGATGGGCCATGAGCCCCTGAAGGAAGTTATTACAAGCCAACTCTATTCTGAGTGCCAGGCTTGTGTTGAGTGAGGTAGGTGGCCCCGTTCCCAGCACTGTGGACAGTAAAGAAGGGCAGGACTTAGAGTCCCTGGTCCACTCTGCATCAGTGTCATAGCACTGGCCTTGGGGACTGAATGCTCTGTGGGACCGTCTGTGTGTTATGAATTGGGCATTCTGGACCTTCATAATGAGAGAAGGAATGCTGGCCTTTTAAAAAATTATTATTAGTAAGAACAGTAAGTATCTGAGGCAAGTTTCCGTTAGAGGGAGGCTGGCCTGACAGCTGGAGGGAGACAGCACCCTTCCACCGGGACCAGGCTCAGGGCAAAAGAGAGGCTTTCATACTCTGTCCAAATGACTTTCTGTGGTTTCCAGAAAGTTCTCTGAAAACTCCTCTCCCGAGATTTGTTCTGTCCCTCCCTTGTACTGCTTAGGTTTGTATCCATCCCCTCTCTCTGACTGTGAGCTTCTTGAAGACTGTGTCTGTCTCTGGCTAGGTCTTTGCCACATTGGGGCTCTGCCTCCCCATCACCACCACATCTGGAACCGCTGGGTTCTGACAGTCACCAGCATGCTCTGTGTGACCTTGGGAAGATGGGGAAACCTTCCTAAGCTTCCCAGCTGCTTCCTCATCTACCGCCTTTGTGTGAAGAACGAAGGAATGAACATGTGTAAGAGGCTTAGGACATGCCTGGGTCATAGTTCACCCCATGTGTGTTACCATTCAGCTTCCTGCTGCGGAGATTGCAGTAGTAGTGCCTCCTGTCAGAGGATGTTGGCCGTGGACTGAGTTGTGGGTCACAGTTCACATTCATTCCCCATCCTCACAGTAAACTTAGAGCAGGTGTTCGTTCTTAGTGTCCAGACTTTGCTGATTAGGAAGGTCAAGGTCAGGGAAGTTGACTTGCACAGGGACACGAGTAAGTGTCAGAGCGTGTCTTATAAGTCTAGATTCCACACCCGGGGCAGGGCTGGAGTCTGGCTCCTTGGTACACATATAGATGCTGAAGGGACACCAGGTGCCCCTCTTCAGGATGTAACTGTCACCAGTGACCGAGAGGGAAGCCAGCCACAGCTTCAGTTCTGACAGATTACCTGGTCCATGGACTACCTACCTGTCAGATGTCCCCGGTCCTCAGGAGCTATGCACATCCAGCTTTGCTTCTAACTTCTCTGCTCACTGGAGGCACCTTTATGCACACATTCACATATCACTGTCTTCAGAGAGGACGCCTTCTAGCTCCCTCTCCATTAGTGGCCCCTCTTCTGAAATTCTGATATAAAAGATGACATGGAGTTTTCTGAAAGGAGACCTTGTCTCCAGGTCGCAGCAGGTCTCACATCTCCCAACACTGAGATCCAGATTCTGGTTTGGAAACAGACTTCCTCTCTGTTTCTTTGAGTATCTCTGGTGCTTGGAGGAGGCTTTTCTTATGTCACCAGACCTGGCTTCTCTGATTTAGAGAAAACAAAACACCCACAATTGGGATGGAGAGATGGCTCAGCAGTGAAAGATGCTTGATTGCAAAGCCTGCAGGTCTGGATTTGATTCCCCAGTATCCAATGCAAAGTGGTGCATGCATCTGGAGTTGGTTGTTGCAGGAGGCCCTGGCATGCTCATATTCACTCTGTCTGCCCCTCCTCTCTCAAATAAATTAATAAAAATATCAAAATTAAAAAATATTAAATGAATGTATTAATTTTGTTTGTTTGAACATTTTAATCATCCCCAGAAAAAAATCCTGTGTCCTTGAACTATCAACCTCTCAATCCTCCCATCTTTTCTTCTGATTCTTTACTTTTAGGCAGAGTTCTAGTAAGCTTGTCTGTCTTGGTTTTCAACCCCATGACAGATTTGGTTTTTTAAAATATTTATTTATTTATTTGAGATAGAGAGAAAGAGAATGGGTGTGTCAGGGCCTCTTGCTACAACACAGGAACTCCAGATCCATTCCTCGTTTTGTGCATCTAGCTTTACATAGGCACTGGGGAGTTGAACTTAAGACCATCAGGATGTCAGGCTTTGCAAGCAAGTGCCTTTGACCGCTGAGCCATCTCTCCAGCCCCCCCATGGCAGATCTGAAAAAGCAATTAGAAGCAGGGTGAAGGATTTCTATAGGTGAGGTCCCAGAAATGGGCTGTGGTGATTATGGATGTGTACTTTGGAGTCCTATGGCTTGGGCTCAAATGACAGCCTGTCACTTGCCACTGAGCAGCCTTGGCCAAGACTTTTAACTGCCTGGGTCTGTGTCCTGATTTGTCAGGTAAGTGTGAGCAAAGAACCTACCTTGGGAGAATTAAATGAGCTAATACACAGAAACTGCTGAGCACAGTACTGAGAGCATCCTTCCTGTTCCCCTTGTGTTGTTATTGTTAGACAGTTACCAATGAGGGAAGAAACGATGGTTGAGAAAAGCAGACAGTAGAATTCAAAGCACAGCAAGCTAGGGACAGACTGTCTCCAAGATCATGACTGGATAACTCAGGGATGACCTGAGTCACCCAGAGGACTTCAGATTGCTTTCAGCATGCTCTCTGGCTAAGAGTGGGTACAGCATTTATTTAAAACACCACAATTATTTTTTAAGTTAGAATATAAAGGAGACAGATTTTAATTATCTTTTAAAGTTAGAATATAAAGGAGACAGATTTTGTTGAAAAATTTGGCTGCTCAGAATGGCTACTCCCCTGAGAAGTTTCTGAATAAAATCGATAAACAAATATATGTTGTGAATCGAAAATAGCAGAGCTGCAATGTTGTCTTTTTTTTTTTTTTTTGAGACAGGGTCTCATATAGCCCAAAGCCAGCCTCAAAATTGTGTAGCTGATGACCTTGAATTTATGATCACTTTGCCAACATCTCCTGTGTGCTGGGATTACATGTGTGAGCCACCACACTTAGTTTTGTGTATGTGTGTGAATGTGTGTTGCTGCGGATCCAACCCAGGACTTTCTGCATACTAGGCAAACACTGCACTGACTGAGCCACGTCTAAGTACATAAGTCATTTTGTTTTATGAGGTTTACAAAGCCAGGAGAAGGATTTTTTTAAAAAAAGGATTTACAGCTATTGACAAAACTTTAAATAAACAGCCAACACGTCTACTTTTAAAATTAAAGAGTAGAGTTTGTGACACTTAATATATGTCAGCAAGACCTCAGAGTCTGGAGGGAGGAAGGACATCTGGAAGGACTGGGATGATGGAGGCTGGGAAATAGTGAGAGACAAATAGGATCTGTCACTGGTCATGCTGGGAAAGGAGGGCCGAAAGAAGCTGCCGAATGACCCGGGGTGGGAGGGATGGGGGAGGAAAGGAGGGAGCTTCAGGGTTTGGGAAGTCAAGATGCACCCTCTTGGCCAGGCTTCTGGTCACCTGACCATGCCCACGGTGTATGGCCCCCTATGCCTTCCCTGTGTCTGTAGACCTCTGGTTTCAGTCATACCAGGGGTTCCAAGTCAGTGTGGACCAGTGCAGTGACTTCTGGGCCTGGAGAAGTGAGGTGTGTGGTGAAATGGTTAGCCAGCCCTGTCCAGGCTGAAGTGGAGGTGCTGTGGAATGGTGTATTAGATGAAGACTCTGGGGAGTAGTGTGGGGACATGGTGAATGTCAGGGGCTATCAGAGACAGCCAAGGGCCATAGAGCAGGTGGAAACACTGAACAGGTACTGGGAGATGGGATGCCAGGAGAGCCTGGTCAGCAAGAAGTTCCCTGGAGCCCTGAGGACCATTCATCCCGGGTTCTGGCTCGGCTCAGAGCTGGTGTCCTCACAGTGCCACTCCCTGCCAGCTCCTTGGCAGCCGTGTGTCTCTGTCAGGAGGTTGGAGGAAGGAGGGGGCGTGCCAGCTGCTGCAGAGCAAGTTGGCTAACCCTGATGGCCTAGAGGCTCACAGGAGGTGTGACAGGTGGACTGTGGACAGACAGTTCTGGGCCCATGGCAAGGAAGCGCTTTCTAACAGAGCAACAGATCTCACGTTGTTCCGCTCTGTGTTTGTGTATCTAGCGCTGGCCTGGCCCAGAGCAGGTGTTTGGTAAATGTTTATAGCGTGGATGTCTTGTTCAGGATGTAGGTTACTCTGCCGCTGGAGGTATCCAAGCAAAGGCTGTGCTGTGAGAGGGCTTCAAGCCTTTTCTAGCCAGAAGACACCACGGATCTCCAATTCAAATAAGGCTTCTCAACTTCAGTTTCTGGCACATGTGGGGGTTCAGAGAACCTTGTGAGGGAAAGTGGGACACATTGGAGGCTGCATGTATGTGCACCCACATGTGCACACGTTACGCACTGTGTGTGGATACCTGGAGGCTGCATGTATGTGCACTCACATATACACATGTTACACACTGTGTGTGGATACTGGTATATAACCTATTATAAGTAGGTTTTTAGAAATTCTTTTCAAGAAATTTTTTATGTTTGACATACATGTATATAATGTATTTTTGTGCTGTCCACCTCCCAGCATCCTCTCTGGCCTCCCTTCCACTGAACCCTAAACCCCTTCCTCTTCCCAACGAGTCCATTTCCTACTTTCATGAGCAGGGCTGGGGTGGGGGTGGGGCGGGCGTTTAAAAGACTACTTATACACCACTGAAGAAAATATTTCTGCCAACCGTTCAGTGCCAGGAGCGCCTCAGGGAGGATGAGCCCCTCCCCCACCCATCGTGATGGATTGCTGAGAGGCCCAGTGTAGGTAAGCACAGGTGCCAAGTGAGAGTTCATGAATGCAAGGGCCATGTTGTGCTCAGAAGCCAGCATTCTGCCATGCTCCCTTCATTCAGTTCTTACATCCCCCCCCTCACCCTTTGAAGCTTCCCTGGAGGCGGTGATCATAGATGTCTGTCTCATGGAGGTTGGAGCACACAGCAGTGAATTACGAGTCTCTGTAATGACCGCTGCCCACTGCAAAGAGAAGTTTCTCTGATCAAAGCTGAAAGCATCAGCATAAATATTCCGAAGGCACTTTGACTGGCACATGCCCATAGGGCTCATGGTGGCCCCCAAGCCACTGACTTTTACCGGGTTTACAATGCCAGGAAGAAGTGAATCCCTGCCATCGATGAGTGTGCTCTCTTCAGCAATAGGGTCTTCCCGTTCTGATGGGCAACAGAGCAGTGGCAATAACCTGTGCTGTGTGGGTGTGGGTGTGTGTGGGGGGTGGGGGCTTCAAGGGCCTCCCTGAGCAATAACTCACAGGGCAGTGTTCCACCCTTAGCAGTGGGACTTTGATTTAATAATCTATAAGTTCCGAGGACAGTATTATCCACCCACTAAGGGTACCTTTGTTTAAATATACACATTCTATCTTAAATTATATATGTATATGTATATACGTATATATAATTTTAAAATATTTTTATTTATTTATTTGCAAGCAGGGAGAGATAGAGAGAAGAGAGACAGAGAGAGGATGGTTGCACCAGGTCCTCCAGCCACTGCAAATGAACTCCAGATGCATGCACCACCTTGTGCATCTGGCTTTATGTAAGGACTGGGGAATTAAACTCAGGTCATTAGGATGTTCAGGCAAGTGCCTTAACCACTGAGAGCCATCTCTCCAGCCCCAAATTCTAATATATTTTAAATTAGTTTACAAAGTAGTAGGTTTCCTTATGATTTTTTTTGGTTGATTCTACCCCAAGTCTCTTCCTTTCTCCCAGTTACCTGTCCCCCGCAATCTCCACCCAAATCATCCCGCCTCCAGTACCCCCCTCTACCTTCACATTGTGTGTGTTCTACTATACCACCCCGCTAGCTCTCCCACGGCTCCTTTGCAGCTTCCTGGCCTCTTACTGAGACTCCCACTTAAATACACAACTCTAAAAATGCAAAGCTATGATCCACGCACGACAGAGAACATGAGGCGTTTAGCTTTCTGAGTGTGGGTTGTCTCACTTAGTATAACATTTTCCTGCAAATTTCATTTTTTCTTTGTAATTGATGAGAATTCAGGTTGTGTGTGTGTGTGTGTGTGTGTGTGTGTGTGTGTGTGTGTGTGTGGCATTTTCCTTATTCATTCATCAGTTGATGGACATCTAGGCTGATTTCATGTCTTTGCTACTGTAAAGAACACAGCAATAAACATTGACAAACAGGGTCTCTGTGGTAGGATGTGATGTCCTCTGGGTGTATGCCCAGGAGTGATATAGCCGGGACATATGGTAGTTTTATTTTTAGCTTTTTGAGAAGCCCACACTGACTTCTACAGTGGCTGTACCAGCTACACTCCATGACAGGGTCAGTGAAGAGGGTCCCCTTTCCCCACATCTTTGCCAGCATTTGCTTTCTTGAATAGAATAGATCCTCTAAGATGTCCTGTTCTCATCTCCAGACCCTGTGAATCTGTGCTGTCACTCTGTGATTCTGTCATGAAGTAGTTCTTAGTTTGCCTTGAAGACAAGTTGTCAGGGGGCCTGATGTAAAAGCAAAGGCCTTCAGATGAGAGGGTGTTCGGGGTGCCATGGTCATAGACAAGGGCCTTCAGATGAGAGGGTGTTCGGGGTGCCACAGTCATAGACAACAGAGGCCTTCAAGGCAGAGCTCTCCTGCTGAGCACCAAAGGGAAGTCAGGGAGTGCAGAGCCATGCAGGTCCCTGGCTTTGAGGACAGAGGGGCCCCAAGGATCAGAGTGCTGTCTCTAGGAGTGGTGACCTGGCCAGTAGTCAACAGGGACTTGGTCACATGGAACTAAATTCTACCAACACTCTAATCTTGGAAGTGAATTCTTTCCTAAAGCCCAGTAAGGCCAACATCTTCCTCTTGGCCTTTGGGTATGTGGAAAACAAAGCCTTGTCAAGCCTCACTGGACTTCTTACCTGTAGACCTAGAAACTAAAGATTGAATATTGGTTTAAGCCCTCAGGTTTGTTATGCAGTGGTAGAAAATAGTGTTTCCAACTGCTTCAGATGCTAGCTAAGTGGTTAGCTCCTGTTGACCCAAGCCCCTGCTCCAGGCCAGTGGCCCTGGAGAGTATAGTTGAACCTACTCCAGGCCCCTCAAGTTTATAGATGTTTGTGTATGATACTCTGGCTGGAGCCACAATGAATAACTGAAAAAGGAGAGTTCTCTGGCACCATCTGGTGGGTACAGGCTTCCTCAGTGGGGTGGATGAATGTGGACATTCCTAAGACTAATTAGCTTAGGCAGCCTTCCAGCTTTTTGCCTGTATGAGTATTTTTAAAAACCTTTCTTATAGGCTGGAGAGATTGCTCAGTGGTTAAAGGCACGTGCTTGCAAAGCCTAATAGCCCAGGTTTGATCCTCCAGTACCCATGTAAGCCAGAGATACACATAAAACCTCTCTTACCTGTTGCTCACCTGAGAAGTCACCTGCTCCATATCCTTGGTTGGACCAGACCCCAGGCCTAAGGGGGTGATGAAGTTGGTGTAGGGATGAAAACAGTGACTGTCAGGTGTGTGTGTGTGACACAGAGGCTGCAGTCTCATGGGATGTCGCTGAGCCTATCAGAGTTGAGAGGAAGCCTCAGGCTTGAATGTCCAAAGGATGCTGGCCAGGGAACCTTTGTGCTCAGGTGAATCTGCTTCCACTGAGGAATGGCTGGCTGGCATGCATGGGTACCTTCCATGGCACAGGATGCTGATTCAGCTCCATGTGACAGATGGTTTGCCAGGGGAGCCCAGGGTGGGGGTTCCGGCCATTCCACTTGAGTTTCCTGCACAGCCTGGTGTGTCTGTGATGTGATCTGGGGCACAAAGGGAAACTCCCAAGAGAGGGGCCACTTCTGTCTCCCAGGTAAATAGCCTTATCTCAGTCAGGTGGAAGCAGGTTCTGAATGTAGACTGGCAGTGACGTACAATGTCAAGTGCGCGGGTGGGGGGAGTACTGGAGGTAGGAAGATCAAGTGAGCTGTGAGACCCGTGTGGAGATGAGTCGAGTTCTCCACACTCTGGGTCACCAGGGACTGGAGAGGAGAGGGGGTTGATGGGTTATGGTTGGTCATGGTTGTCAGGACAGCTGGGCCTGGGGCACAGGTAGAACCAGAGGTCAGCTGGGTTCTCACATTGGACACTGGGGTGAAGTTCAGGGAGGCTGCGTCTACTGGATGCAGGATGAGGCTTCAAGTGCATACTGTTGATGGCCTCGCCCAAGTGCTGAGTAATTTCCTTCCTGAGGAGTCCAGGCCTTGGAATGACGTCAGTTGAAACTTTACTATTTAGTTAATGAGGGGAGCGAAGTCATCACAAATGAGTCTTAAAAGTAAGCATGAGCTTGCAGCATTTTAACCAGCCCTGTGTCCTAGCGTGAACCAAGCCACTTTTTGGTGCCAGGGCTGGGGGTGAAGGGGGTAGGTCCAGAGTCAGCCTGGTGCTGGGCAACCTCTTTGCTATGGCAGAGATACAGGTCTGCATAGGCTCCGGCGGCTGCTGCAGGATGGCAAATGCCAGGCCTGAGGAAGGGGTAGCGGGCTGGTGGCTGCGGAGAGCAGTCACCTTGATATGGGACTGTGAAAAGCACTTTGTTTACGGGTCACGTGAAGGAATTTGGACAGGTGGATCCCTTTATCTCTTCTTAGTCCAGTGCGCAAAGTTTTCTCTTTTTGCGCGTGTATGTGTGTGGTGTGCCTGTATGTGTGTTCACGTGTGTGTGAGTGAGCATGCACAGATGTGAGCATGCATATACAGGCCAGAGGTTGGTGTCCACTACTTCTTCAATCCCTCTCTCCTTACTTGTTGAAACAGGCTCTCCCACTGTAACCCAGAGTTTGCCGATAAAGCTAGTCTAGCGGCCAGCTTGCCCTGAAGACCTCTTGCCTCTATTTCCATGAGTGTTGGGATTCTAAGTGGGCTTCCACACCTGCCTGGCATTTACATGGGTGCTGGGGGGGTCTGAACTTCAGTCCTTAGGCTTGTGTTTTAGGTAGTAAGCCACTTCCCCAGTGCCAGGGCTCAGATCTCAACTCTGTGAGGCAGTGTCATGCCTGGACTTGTGGAGATAGTGTGCACTGTTTGCACCTAGGGGACGCCTCGGATTCCATGTTGGAATCCCTGCTGTATATGGTCTGGACCTGTCCATCATGTCCTACGTCCTTGCTACTTCAGTGCAGTGTGACCACAGGTGGGGTGTCAGGAGGACTCTGCTGTTATCCTTGCAGATGTGTGTAAGAGGAGGGCATAAGTGGCTAGAAACTTCTTAATGGTACAGCTGTCGCTAACTGTACCAACTGGTGCACTTCTCCCGCCAGGTACCTCATGAGGCTGTCTCTCTGCTGATGTCCCCTCTGTGCCTTGTCCTTCCTTGCCTCTTAGAAAGAAGAGTTTCAAGATGATCCGGTCCCAGTCCTTATCTCTACAGATGCCAACGCAGCAAGACTGGAAGGGTCCTCCGAACATCAGTCCGGCCATGTCTCCAGCAACCCCTGTGGTCACTGGAGCCACTTCCCAGCCCACCCCAGCGCCCTATGCCATGCCTGAGTACCAGCGGGTCACTATCAGTGGAGATTACTGTGCTGGGGTAAGGTGCCTGTGGGTGTTGTTGTCCTATGGATGGGTATTTAGGTGGGAACCTATGCAGGCCTTGTCTAAGTTCAGCCTCGTGACCAGACCGTGGTGTCCACCTCGGTCATGTGGGCAGATCAGTAGAAAGGGAGAGTGGAAGTGAGCTGCTTTCTGGATGAACAGAGGACATCAGGCTTGAGGTTTGTTTCCTTCCTTCCTCCCTCTCTCTTTCCCTCCCTTCCTCCCTCCCTCCCTCCCTTCCTTCCTTCCTTTAAAAATTTTTTGAGGTAGGTCTTTTTTGTAGTCCAGGCTGACCTGGAATTTACTCTGTAGTCTCAGGCTGGCCTTGAACTCACAGTGATCCTCCTACCTCTGCCTTCTGAGTGCTGGGATTAAAGGCGGTCACCACCGCATTCTCCTCCCTTCTTTCTGACAGCCTTGCACACAGCAGGGAAGGAGCACCTGACTCAGTGGCACAGCTCGAAGAGATGCCTGGCTGTGAGAAGGAGGCTGACCGCGCAGATCTTCTTGGCATCCAGAGGGTCTGCTGCCAGCCACAGGGCCTGCAGTGCCTACAGGCTTGACTAATGACTGCAGCTTCCCTGGGGCCCTGAGTGCCCTCACCGATCTCTTTGGCCACAGCCTGAGCTTCTTGTCATACTGAGTTGTTGGCTTTGCTGTGGATAGGCATGAGAGTGAGCCAATCTCTGCACGGGGAGCTGCTATAACACCTAAGCCTGCCCCCAACAACACACCTCCTGCAGCGATACTCCATCTCCCAAATTGCCAGCACCTGGGGACCACGTATTCAAAACACACGAGTTTATGAGGGGCCTCTATTCAAGCCACCACAGTTGCAAAGGGGAATCAGCAAACCTTGTGGAGGACATATGGGAGAGGAAGGGAGGCCTACCTTAATAAAAAGCAAGTAGTCATGTTTGGTGAAGCGTGTGGGGAAGTCACATACTGACCTACTCTCTCTGAAGATGAAGAGGAGCCAGGGAGACAGAGGGCACCATACCAGTGATGCTGTAAGACATCAGAAGCAATTAGGAACAATGTGAATATTGGAGCCCTGAGAAGCAGGTGCAGGGGTGTCTGCTGGACTGTTGTAGTGGTTGCCTATGGATTCAGTCTTTCAGTAAACCGAAAGTTCCAGGACTAGCTCTCTCCACTCTGTTCCCCCACCTCTTGCATTTCTCTGTCTGTGTCACCTATCCACCATCTTGCCTGTCTAGCTGTTTCTCTCCCCAAACAAATCCAGATTTGTGGGGTACTCACCTTCCAGAAACAGCTGGTGTGAACCTGCCTCACAGGATTTGATGAAAGCTGGGGGTTTGCAGAGCAAACTGGACACACGGAAGTTTCACTTTTACCATGAAGGACCCATGGATTGATTTGTTATTTTCCAGCTAAAAATGATGGTGGCCATCCCTATGAGAAGCAGGGGTCAGGCTGTGGGTGTGCAGACAGGGTGTGTGTTTCCTCAGTAACATCTCTCTCTTCCCATGTCTCCTGTGCCAAGGTCCCCAAGACCACCCCTCGGTTGGTTCATTTGCTAGAAGGACTCTCAGGACATAGTACCTAGCTGCACAGCTTTAATTTATTACAGTAGAAGGTCACAGAACAAGTCACTAAAAGGGAAAAAGGCACATGAGGGGTGGGGGGTCTGCAGGGACCCAGTAGAGGCACCAGAGTCCTCTTCCAGCAATGCATGGAGGCGCTCGTTAGACTCAGCATCAAGGTTTTCATTGATTCTCTGCCTGATCACACATCTGTAGAAGGAAATCAAATCTGGTACGAGTCAGCTCAGACATAGCGGGCCCCTCTTACTGGTCCGAAAACCCTCCTGAAACCCAGGCTCTCAAGTGCCACTCGGAGCCACTGTTGCAGACAGATCTTTCCAGGCACAGTAGGTTTACTCTGCCTCCCTGCTGCAGATCACTGTGGAGGATTATGAGCAGGCCGCCAAGAGCCTGGCCAAGGCCCTGATGATCCGGGAGAAGTACGCACGGCTAGCCTACCACCGCTTCCCACGGACCACGGCCCAGTACTTGGCTCATCAGGGGGACACCATGATCCCTTTGGAAGAAGGTCTTCCAGGTATGGAGCCTTGGCTGGTGGTGGGATCCCATGGGTGGGCCTGGTCCAAGAGTCGTCTGGGGATTTTTGTTGGCTGAATATACTTCCTTTGGTAATTTTTTTTTAATAGGTGGGATCCTGATGTTGGCTGTTGCAGCACAGATGTTAAGTTCCTAGAGTTGACTTTGAGGGTACTGCGTGCCTGGTCCTATAGCAGGAGAGAGAGAGAGAGAGAGAGAGAGAGAGAGAGAGAGAGAGAGAGAGAGAGAGAGAGAGAGAGAGGAAAGAGGGCACTCCTTGATTGTGGAAGTCTTCCAGGGAGGTGGGCAGCTTCCTGTACAATATATAAAACAGCACAATTATTGAACGGATAATTCTGAATGGGTAGGGTGGGAGTAGAGAGGGCACATTCTCAGGCAGGGAAGCAGGCTCTGGAGTCCAATACACTGGTGTTTATATCTGGGCTTGTTCTGCCAAGTTTTGGACCTTGGGCAAGCTGTTTCTCAGGGTTTCATTTTTACAATCTGTATAACGAGAGGCACCAACAGGATGAGTGAGTAGAGCACTGCTCTGGCATCTAGAGTGGTCAGTAAATGGCGGCCATGTTTGCGCTGCAGAGTTCAGGGAGGGGGAGACAAGAGAAGACGGGGAGGCTTCCTGGTGGAGTCTGTTTGGGCTTGTGGAGGTGCTAGGAGCAATGGAGGGCAATAGGAGCCCTCACCCTTGAAAGCCAGAGGTGGGAGCGGTGAGCCTGGGGTGTGTACTCAGGCCAGGACTCTGCTGTCTTGGACATAGCAGAGTGGTGCCAGATTGTCCCTGTGTCTGGCTTCCTGTAGCATTAAGTCTTGGGTAAGTCTCAGCCCTGTCTGTTTGAGGGACACTACCCCAGTTTGGCAGAAGACAGCAATGACTGTCAGGTATGTATTTCACAGGCAGAGGGCTCGGGCGTCCTGGGCACGAGTGTGGCAAGGCAGAGCCATCTCTGAGTGTGCAGGCTGTGGCTTCACCCAGGCCTTTGTAACTGCCTGCACCTCTCACATGCCACTGGCACAATCGGGGGACTCCTGAGTGGTGGCAGTGCCTGTCGGGGCCATCAATGCCTGGCTCTGCTGTGCTCCTCTGCAGTCCTCACAGAGGCAGGGCGGCCTGTCTTGGCGTTGGCGATTTCAGCTCGTGGAAGCTCCTGATTTTTCTGTGTAGAGCCAGCCTGCTCCTTGACCAGAGAGAGGGCTTACCAAGAGCCAGGAATATGAGAATATTCATGAGAATAACGAGGCTACAGGTGCTCCCGGCTTACATTTTGTTCAATATGATAGCTGGGATATAGCAAAGAGGCATTTTCGGCCTGGGGTGGTTGACTCAGCCCAGGACCACACACCTCCATCCTCAGCAGCCCTTGCTGTGAGGTGCAAATATCCATCCCTGCTCTTTTGCGGTTGGGTGACTTCTTTGTCTAACTCCTTGGCTCTCCTAGGCTTGGAAAGATGTGGAGGGTACTCTCAGTGATGTTTATTATCTTATTGGGAGAAGACCCAGCCATCCTTTTCCACATTGTTAAGTAGTAGACATCTGCCAGGGATTGTTCTAGACTTGTGCTACAGTGGCTAAGAACTAAATTGGTTCGTCTGCTTGCAGAGAGTCTCTACTCTGAGCGGAGAGAACCTCTAATACCAAAGATATGAATTACAATTATTTTCCACAGTGGTGAGGGCTGAGGAGACAAAACAAACCAAGGAAGCCGACATCAGCGTGGCGTGTGAGCCCACAAGGTCAAGGGACACTTGTCCATCACTCATCCTGTTTTGCAGACTTCCACCCTCCCCCATTGCCCCAGGAAGACCCTTACTGCTTGGATGATGCACCCCCCAACCTGGGCTACCTGGTCCGCATGCAGGGGGGCATTCTCTTCGTATACGATGACCAGACGATGCTGGAGCGCCAGGAGCCCCACA
The DNA here is from genome assembly GCA_004024765.1 of Zapus hudsonius. Classification (NCBI taxonomy): domain Eukaryota; kingdom Metazoa; phylum Chordata; class Mammalia; order Rodentia; family Dipodidae; genus Zapus; species Zapus hudsonius. The sequence continues at coordinate 65,330 of PVHP010001065.1, forward strand.
GCCTGCCCTACCCTGACCTGGAGACCTACACAGTGGACATGAGCCACATCCTGGCCCTCATCACTGATGGTCCCACGTAAGCCATTTCCCCACCCTCTTTTGCATTGCGTGGCTGCATGCAAGCTGTTCCGGATTGTCTTTCTTGGACTGGCATAGGTTTAGAATTGTTACTACCTGCCTTTCTGAGAACATTCATACCATGGAGCTTGTGTCTGCCCGTGGCCACGTGCATGCCTTACGCTGACTGCCACCCCTCTCCCCAGGCAAATGACAGCCCAGAGCATGGGCAAACTTGGTGGGGGAGTGATGAAACTTCTTGCCTCAGCTCTTGGGATTTTTGTGTTTCTGGAGGGAGTGGGCAGGGAGCCTGGGCACTATGTGCCCCCAATGTCACTCATGCTTGAGCTGACCTGACAGACCTAGCTGAATTTTTCTGTCCACTTCCTGTGGTACCTGAGCTAACCAGTGACAGAGGCTCAGCAGTCTATAGCCTGGGAGTCGGGAGTCCGAGGAGGGTGAGGAATGGCCACAGCATGAACCCCCTCTCTCTCTCTCCTGCTTTTGAGTTTTGTTGCTGGTCTCTGAGGGAGGAGAATGACCTGGGGAAGATGGGCAGCTTGGCTCTAGGTCCTCAGGGATCTGAGGTGGGAACTAAGGCTCAGGAGAGGGAGAGGCCATTCTTGAGGGCCCTCCTCAGCCAAATGTGTGAGAGCTTGTTCAGGAGAGTCCTTCCTGGGTCAGAGCCCCTCCCGGTGCTCACCTTGGGCCTTAGTCTTCAGATACATGACGACACTGTTGATGGTTGGTGGATGGTCTTTTTTTTTAAACGTTTTTCATTGGTATAAAATTATATATATATATTAATAAGACAATATGCTCAGTATCATGTTATTAGAGAAAACCCCTTAACACCAGGATGCCATTCCCCTTTATGCATTGGATATTCTCCCCCACCATGGCTCTTACAGTCTTTCCGTGGTGGCTGTTCCCTGTGGCGGTGATGGATGTGAAGGCATTGCTATTTGTTTGTTTAGAGAGGAAGCAGGGCAGCAGGAATTGTGGTTAGTTCCGTGTGGCCACTCAGGCAAGTGGCCAGGCACCTGGCTGTGTGTGGAGGATAACTAGCCGCAATAGTCATCCCTATTTTTGCTAAGGAAACTCCCTACCTTCGAGCACTTTCTCTGAGTCGGTTGAGCCTGGGGTATCCACCCCACAGAGCTTTCTCTCCCAATGTTCTAATCCACCCCTCACTCAAAACATCCCCTGCCTGTCCTGGAGCCTCCAAGGAACCCTCAGATCTTGGAATCTGGGAACATCTATCTGTTCGTGGATGGGTGGTAGCTTTGCATACCGATGTGGGCAGACCATGCCTTGTAGTTTGACTGTCTGGCTCCTATTCTGGGCAGTTAATTCCATCTTTAAGGAGTTAAGGGCGGCTGAGGAGAGGTGAGAGGAAAGAAGGAGGGGACAAAGGAGAGAGACTTACTCAGTGCCTGCTCTGCTCAGCCTGGCACGAACATACCAGACTCTTTCTTCAACCTGGCACATGCCTCTCTCCACATTTATGGATGGGATAGTTCTTCTGGGAGTGGAGGCTCTTGTTACTGGTCTAAATATAGACACATGTCCCCAGATATCAGGACAACTCATGGGGCTCAGAGTGGGCATTCCCCTCACACACTGGTGGCCCGCACATGCTGGCTAATCCAGCTGTCCTCAGAGCCTGACCCTTCCACCCAGAGCTCCAGGTCAGTGTCCTCACTGACTTTTCATAGGACTTCTCACTGTGGGCTCTCCCTCTCACCGACCTACAGGAAAACCTATTGTCACCGGCGACTGAACTTTCTAGAATCCAAGTTCAGCCTTCACGAGATGTTAAATGAAATGTCTGAGTTTAAGGAGTTGAAGAGTAACCCCCATCGAGACTTCTATAACGTGAGAAAGGTGAGTTATGGCCAGTGGGCAAGCCCCTCGCCTGGTCCACCCTTGGGGTTCCCTGAGCCTGGTCCACTCCAAGTCCTTGATGTGCCTCTGTTGAGTGGGACCTTGTCCTCAGAAAGCAGAGTGCTAACACAGCTCCTTTTAGGATGGTGAATGTTTTAGAGTCATCACACAGAGAAGCGGCTATTAGAGCCTCTTTGGACTTGGGGGTTTATGGGAGTCAGGCCAACTAAGGAAAAGCTTTGAGAGTTTCCTGTCTCTTGTCACTCTTCGACCCACTGAGCGCCTGGGTGGCTTTGGCCCCTTCTGCCGGCAGGGCCAGCAGCAGGAGCAAGAGGGGTGTATGCTGAAGGGTTCGGGCCTTGAGTCTCCCCTTTCTTCCAGTAAGTAAATATGGGGAGGCCTGGGATCATGCTGAACATGGCATTCACTTCTTGCTGACAAGAATTCCCATCCTATTACCTCAGGGATACTTGTTGTCATGGGGATGCCTTGCTAGGCGAGGACAGAGCTTAGCTGTTGTGAGTAGGAGTTAGCCAGAGGGAGGAAGGGTGGCATCCTGTGAGAGAGAGGAGAAAAGCCAGTGTGTGAGCAGGGCAGTTTGGCTGGCACTCAGGTGTGGTCAGGGAAGGAGGAGGAGGCTACAGAGCTGGAGGGAGGTTCTGGACCATGGAGGCCATGGGTTTCGCAGAGAATAATGGAGGTGGGCCTTACATGGAACCAAGGAGCAGTCAGAGAATTTGGCTTCAGTTTAGGGGCCCTGAGAGGCTTCTGAAAGTATCCTGGGTAGAGGTGAAAGGTCATCAGTTAGACCACCCCATGGGTAGCCTGGCCTTTGCATTGTGGGCACCACCTGTTCCTTCTCTGTGAGCCTTAGGTGTTCAGTTAGGTGGTGTTGGTCACTGTGAGGACTCTCAGCCCTGCCTGAGGCCCCCTCAAAACTCAGCACAAGCCTTGGCAGGTGTCTAGAAAACTCCTCGCCCAGCCCAGCAGCCCTGCCCTCTGCAGGCATGAAGGCTCTGCGCCTGCTTCTGTCCTGCTGCCTGGGGCCAGGCTGGCCTTTCTGACAGCTTGCTTGTGACGTGGCTTCCATGGGGACCAGAGCCCTGGTGTGGGGCTGGGGTTTCCTGTCAGTCTGGGGTTGGTGCCAGTGCTGTGACACAGCAGTGTTCTCTGGTACCTCGGTCAGTCCATAAACACGGGCCCGGGCTGCTGAGTCAGGCCTGTGCTCGTTCCCCTCCAGGAAGGCCAGCCTCCTGGGTGCTGCTTGCTTCATCTTCTCATGTGACAAGGCTGGCTTTCTAAAATCCATGGCGGCTAGGAGGGGGCCTCCCTATTTTTGAGGTGGCTGTCATGCCCATGTCTGGCCAGAGTCAGATACTGAGGACAGAAGCTGGGGCATGGCCATGTGTCTCTGTGAGTGGGTTAATGATACCAGGAGTGCCAGCCAGCAGGACTGTGTGACTGAGACCCGTGGTTTCTGTCCAGAGCTAACACAGAAGGGCTGTGTTTACCGCTTGGAAGTTGGGTAGAAGTGGGAATTGCCTACTTTGGTTAGTGTGTCACATCAGGGAGAGCAAACAGGGTCCATCTTCTAGGCCAAACTTGACCAACTGGGAGTGGCTCCTTGGCATTATTCCAGTGCTGCAATTGATGAGTGATGCCTGCCGTGGGTGTGGAGTGGTCAGCAGCAGCTCAAGTCCCAGATGTTGTGTAAACTTGGATCTTAGAGGCTAGCAGAGTGTTCACGTAGATTGGATTGACAAACACTGATCTCTAATCATAGCTTTTCTTATTCCTGAAATGACCTCCATTGAGAAGCTTGGATTGACTGATCACTGTTATGTTCCAGTCATTTTCACTTCTGTATCTTGTGACTCATGGGGATGAGGACAGGCTGAACTGCGGTGTCTCTGGAAAGCGCAGGACACAATAGAAACCTAGCAGGTGCTGAGTCATGCTGAATCATGCTGAGGTAGTGGAGCCCTGCTATGTCCTGCTGAGCCAAGCCAGTGCACCCCATGAGAGCCAGCCTTGACACTGCGCTATGTAGGATGTTTTAGGTTTCAGAGTTTTGAGATGCTTCAGTGCTCCGTCTTTGAGAGGAGTGGCAGGGTCGATGACAGGAAGGACCCCATGAGTGAGCGATGTGTCTCACGATGCGCGCTGGCTGGGGTGACATACACAGAGAATCTGTGCGGATCTGAAGTCAGCCTGGAAGGAAGAGCCGATGGGACAGAGGAGGGTTGAGAATGACTCGTGGCTTTCCACTGTGAACATCTGGGTGCAGGATGGTCCATGTTCCCAATACAGAAACCTGGGACACTGTTAGGTTTGGGCTAGGATCAGCGATGGAGAATCCATTTATGCCTGCATTAAATTGAACTGCTTTTGAGTTACCCAAGTAGAAGCGTCAATAGGCAACACACAGACAGTTCTTGAACTGTGGGCTGCACATCCATGTTTGGGAGTTGTTGGTGTGAAGAGGGAAATTAAGGCACAGGTGAGGCAGATGACCTTTGGAGACAGGGTCAAGTGAGAGGATCAGGCTGAAGAAACACCAACACTGGAGGTCTGGCAGTGAGAATACACTGACTCAGAAGGCCAAGGAGAAGCCAGAGAGGTAATGGACACCTTGATGTCACAGAACTGTAGCATGACATGGAGGGCCTGAGGAGTTTCATAAGGATGCCAAGATCCCCCTGGGTCCTTTCTAGTGGCTTGCTGGTGGCTTCTGCAGGGATGACCTTTCCACAGAGTAGAAGTGTAGAAGGACCCAAGCTCCAGTGCCTGTCTGCAAGCTAAGATTTGCTCTGAAGTCTGAGTCCACATGTTGGCTTAGATTCAGGAGAGCTGCTGCTTGGGGTTGGATGTCTGGGTTTGGGGTAAAGTAGAACTGATTGAGAAGGATTTGGTGGTAGCCATCAGCTTATTCAACTTGGAGTGTGCCCAGAGAATTCAGCAGAAAATGAGGTCGCACATAACATTTGGTATATGGTTATACCAAATATAACCTCATCATTGTTTATCCATCTACTCACTGACTCACTGCCGGCCCCTGGGGTAGGCACTGGACACTTGGATGCAGCAGACATGGTCCCTGTCCCTGCGAGCTTGCAGGCTAGTGGAGGAGCAGACAAAAACACATCACAAGGCCAGGAGGATGTGTTCAGCAGTGGAGATGACGGTGCCAGGTGCCCGGGCTGGGCTAGGGCAAGAGTGGGTCAGTTGTGCTCAGGGAATCAAGAGTGTCTGTCCATGGAGCAGGTAGGACAAAATGGAAGAGACAGCTGGGGAAGAAGGAAACCACTCCTGGCTGAGGAAAGATGTTGCAGTTAAGCACCTGACCAAAAGAAGGTTGAGGGAGGAAAGGGTTTATTTTGGCTTACAGACTCCAGGAACAGCTCCACAATGGCAGGGGATGGCATGAGCAGAGGCTGGATATCACCTCTGTCACAGCGGGTGGCAAACAGCAGCAGGACAGTGAGTGGAACTATCCAGCAAAGGGAAACTGGCTGTAACCTCCCTAAGCCGGCTCTAAGCAACACAGCTGCTCCATCAATGCGCTACCTCCCAAACTGCCATTAGCTGGGGAGCAAGTTTTCAAAACACACGAATTTATGGGGGACATCTAATTCAAACCACCACAAAAGGCACGAGCAGGTGACATGTTAGGATGCAGTTTGATGCCCTGAGCAGCACTATGTAATGGAAGATGACAGTATGCTTGGAAATAGCCTTGAACCCTAGGCTATGGTGCTGGGCTTTGCCTTGTGGATGTGAGGGGCCACGGTTACCCTGTCAACAGGAAAAACTGTCTTAATGCTGTTGGGAGGTGGGTTGGGCAGCAAGGTGGGGAGACAAGGTTGCAGTCTGGAGGAGAAATGGGAGGGACACCCAGGCACTGGTGGGCACTGTCTCCATGGGTCATACAGTGCTGAGGCTCTGGGGGTGGAGATAAGGACCCAGCTTATGGCTGGTGGGTGCTGCGTTCCAGGTGGACACGCACATTCACGCAGCAGCCTGCATGAATCAGAAGCACTTGCTACGCTTTATCAAGCACACGTACCAGACAGAGCCCGACAGAACCGTGGCCGAGAAGCTGGGCCGGAAGATCACCCTGCGACAGGTGTTCGACAGCCTGCACATGGACCCCTATGACCTCACTGTGGACTCGCTGGATGTCCATGCGGTGAGTGAGCCTCTGTGCTGGTGCCTCCAGCAGGGGGCACGGTGCCCCAGAAAGCACCTCAGCTGAGCTTGGAGAGCAGCTCGCTGGCTGGGGAAGGAGCTCCTTCTTTGCTGTGGCAGAAGGATTCTGCTGTCAGAGAATTACAGGGAGCAGCCACGGACAGGGGAAGGGTGCGTGATGCGGGGTCAGATGGGTCCAAGCTCTGATCCCACTCTGTCTATTGGGAGTTGTGAGCCCTTGGGTGACTTCTTGAGCCTTTATCTCCTTGCCTATAAAATGATCTCATAGTTGGTGAAGCACTGAAGGATGGTCCATCTGCTGTATAAACAGTGTGGTGTGTCCTCCAAAAGGTAACTGTAGAATTGCCATTCGGCCCAACAGCTTCGCCCGGGAGAAGGATGGAAGGCAAGGACTTGACACTTGCACCCCAAAGTTCACAGCGGGATTATTCACAGTAGCAAGAAGGTGGAACATTACCCACACATTTAATCACAGACACATGAGGAAACAAAACGTGGTGGATGCAAACACGTGGGTGTTGTTCAGTCTCAGTAAACACTTCACTGCTGGCTGCCCAGTGGCCTGGCATTCTCTGCTCTCTAAGCCAAGGTTCCTTGGACCTCGAGGCCTTGATAGGCCTTCACAGAAATCCTCATCAGAGGTCACAGTGGCTGACTGAGGATGTGTGGTCCTAGAAGGGATGTCCAGCTAGGCGTGGTGGCAAAGGCCTGTCATCACAGCACCCTGGATGATGAGGCAGGAGGACGATGAGTTTGAGGCTAGCCTGTGTTCCATCATGAGACTCCTGTCTCCAAACAAAAAAAGAAATGGAAGACATATTTCAGTGTTCCACCTTGTAACAGTGAAGAGAAACACCTTTGGTGGCTGCAGAAAAATGTGATGGACCTGGATGGTGGTCTCCTCCCCACAGGGCCGGCAGACATTCCACCGTTTTGACAAGTTCAACTCCAAATACAACCCTGTGGGGGCCAGTGAGCTTCGGGACCTGTACTTGAAAACTGAAAACTACCTGGGAGGAGAGTACTTTGCTCGGATGGTCAAGGTGAGTGAGCCTCCAGCCTTTTCAAGGCCTCAGACACCTGAGAGCTCCCGCCCTCAAAGAGTGGGGAACCTCCACAGCCTGTCCCTCCCTTCCACTCCTGTGGCCCAAGCCAGTGCTAGGAGCCCAGGTGCCCACGCTGTGACTCCAGTCTCCTGCCTCTGAGTGGGCAGGCAGTGTTGAGTGTGCCAACCAAAGTTGGGAGGCGAGAAGGGACATGCTCACAGAACCCTGGCGCCACCTCTGTCTGTCTGCATCCTGAACTCCATGAATGTGGCTGCTGCTTGACCTGGTTCTGCAGCACGTTGGTGCCGACCCACTGCCTTTCCCAGAAGCCTCCCCTGGGGAGTGTGTCTTTTGTGCCAACATGAGGGGTTTAGAGCAGCATTGCTGTCTGCAAGCAGATGGCCAAAGGAGTCCAGAGCCTGGCTGGGGACACGGTCTTCCATGTGGTCCACGGCCTGGCTGGGGACAGGGTCTTCCGTGTGGTCTAGGGTCTGCCTGGGGACAGTCTTCCGTGTAGACCAGGGCCTGGCTGGGGTCAGTGTCTTCTGCATGGTCCAGGGCCTGCCTGGGGACAGGGTCTTCCGTGTGGTCAAGGGCCTGGCTGGGGACAGGGTCTTCCATGTAGTTGGGAGGTGCTGGGGCTGACTCACTCTTCTTGGTGACAGGAGGTAGCCCGGGAGCTGGAGGAGAGCAAGTACCAGTACTCTGAGCCACGGCTGTCCATCTATGGCCGAAATCCAGAGGAATGGTTCAACCTGGCCCGCTGGTTCATCCATCATAAGGTCTACTCGCCCAACATGCGCTGGATCATCCAGGTGCCCCGGATCTAGTGAGTGCAGTGCCCTCATCTTCCCTGTGCTCTCCGGGGACCACAGCCTGCCCCACATGGTATACTATTGGGGGGTTAACCTGTTCCCATGCCATCAAAGGCCTCCCCTCCCTATTGAGGAGTGGTTGGTTAAAATGTGCTTCACCTTCACAAGAGCCTTCACCCTTGTTCTCCTTGAAGGTTAGGGTGGGCCCAGAGTGTAAGGTGATCTCGAGTGGCCCACATTGGCACCCTATCTTGGCTATTACCCGGGATGGTGGGGCTTGAAGTTTAGGGAAATGGAACTTAGTGGTAGAGTCTTCATCACTGGAAATTTGAGGGCTCTTGTCTTAGATGTTAGCCAGACTGGATGCCACCACCCACTCCTGGAACGACTCTGACTTGAGGCCCTGGAAAACCACTGAAGACTGTGCGGGAGGAGAAAGGCTGCATTTGACTAGGCTGGGGCTGATCTGACAGGCCAGAGGTACTTCCTAACCTGCGAGCCTTTGATTTCCCAGCGACATATTTAGGTCTAAGAAGTTGCTGCCAAGCTTTGCCAAGATGCTGGAGAACATCTTCCTGCCCCTTTTCGAGGCCACCATCAACCCCCAAGATCACCGGGAGCTTCACCTCTTCCTCAAATATGTGAGTGCCCAGGGCCTTGGTGAGCTCCTTGTGTCGGCAGAGATCCGGCTTCCTCCCCACTTCCTTTCTCAGCTCAGCAGAGGGGTTGGCCAGGGGGTTCAGGTGACATGGAGAGAGAGGAACCTGAGTCCCCTTGGTCCATCCAGGGGATGCTTAGAGCCACGGTGGAAACTCTACTGCTTCCTTGCACACAGGACTCTTGCTGGGGATTCTGGCCAAGACCCTGGTGGTTCCCTTTTCTTCTGGGCCCCTCGAGACCAGAGAACCTGGTCAAGTTGTGCAGGAAGATGAAGTCTTTCTTCTGTCTAGGGTCCAGAGGCCTTTTCCCGAAACAGCTGTGGCCAGTGAGGGGAGGAGGTGCTGACAGGCAGCTGCACTCTTGGTACCTCCAGGGGACACAGCGCCACCTGGCCAGGCCTCTGGGTTTTTGTGGAATCCCCTGGAAGTCACATGGCCACAACTGGACATGCCTCAAAGAATCCTCTTCCTATAGCTCTAGGAAACCAGACCTTGAGCCCACATGGGCCCAGAGTCTGATTATCTTACTCAGGCAACTTCCTTAATCACCTCGGCTCTGGGCTGCCCCACACTACCACCCTCTGACTCACAGTCTCACTGTTAGATTACAGATGTGTGTGAGGTCAGGAAGGCCTGGTGGATTGTAGGCATATGACACATAAAGTAGGTCCCCTTCTCCCTCAGCCTGTCACTGCTGCAGTTGGCAGTGGCTAATGTCCCCTTTAGCACTGACCTTCGGGGCACAGCAGGGAACAAGTGGCAGGTCTGACTGACCCTCATTTGGCTCAGCCTCAGTTTATTCACTGTCATTGTTGCCATATAGGCCTCCTGGGCTCTTTGGGAAGCCTTCAGGGACATAGTATCCTATCCCCATGCCTGGGAGGAATGTGTCCTCACTGGCCCAGGGTCCCCCACAGGAAGCTGGGCTGAGTCCTGCTTGTCCCACCCTGGCTCGATGATCAAGATCCCTCCTTCCATCCAGGTGACAGGGTTTGACAGCGTGGATGATGAGTCCAAGCACAGCGACCACATGTTCTCAGACAAGAGTCCCAGCCCAGACCTCTGGACCAGCGAGCAGAACCCGCCCTACAGCTACTACCTTTACTACATGTACGCCAACATCATGGTGCTGAATAACCTCCGCAGGTGGGTGAGGCGGCCTCTCACATGAACTTGTGCTCCACACATGTGTGATCCGTGTGTCTGTGCACATGTCAGCCAACACGTCTGTCCTTATGCCACATGGATCCTCGAGGGTATCATATGATTTCCACACACAGGCAGGCAGACCCACTACAAGACACACGCGTCTGTAACTAAGTTCAACGACACCTACGCACACACGTTCCTATGTACACATTCACTAACACACATCTGCATGTGGACCTGTTGTAACTATCTACTGGTTGCTGAGGAAAAACAACTGACCAGAAGCAGCTGATGGGAGGAAAGGGTTTATTTTGACTTATGGTCTCGAGGTCAAGTTTCATTATGCCAGGAAAGCATAGCACAGCAGAGGCTGGGCATCACATCTTGCCACAGCAGGTAGGAAGTAGCAGCAAGCGTGAGCTAGCACTGGCAAAGGGAAGCCTGGCTGAAACACCTCTAAAGCCCACCTCCAGCAATACACCTTCTCTAGCAATGCCACCAGCAGGAGACAAAGTATTCAAAATACATGCAGCTATGGGGGATTTGTGCTTTGGAAAATGATTTCATATTCTTTGGGATAGAGATGGTGTAAGCAGAGTGAAAATCTGACCCATATATGTCTCATGGGTACATCTCATGCACAGATGCCATCAACCAGACAGAGGAGGCACACACCGACAGGGGTCAGATGCTCGGGACACAGGACATAGCCATTCCTTTCCTTACACGTCTTGTATTCCACCCACCCTCACTGGCCTTAGCACCTCACTGGCTCAGTGTGAGTCAATGAGATTTTGTAGTGTGAAGGTTTGGGATGGGGCCCTGGTTGAGTGAAGGGGCCTGGGGCTTGGGTGGAGGCAGCCCTGAGCTGAGATTTGGGAAATGGGGGTTTTAATTCTCACTTCGCCACTCACTTGCTCGTGGCTTTGAACGCAGATGTCACTCTGAGCCTTAGGTTACCAGTTTCTGTAACAGAGTTGGACTTGCTGGTTTCTCATGGTGCTTTCTGCTCGGGAGGTCTGTAGATGGGGCCACATGCCTGGTGAGGAGGGAAGGAAGGCAGAGTAGAGGAAGAGAGGAAGACCAGGTTCACTCTGTCTGTTTTGGGCCCCTTCTCTGACCTGGAGGTCGTGCCTCTTGGCTCTGGGTGTCTACATTTTAGGAGGGCTATTTCTAGGGTTCACTGAGTCAGCCATAACATCCACAGTAATGCTCTTCCCTGAAGTGGGTTGTGGGCTGGGGCTGGGAGCCCCAGGAAGAGGGGACCAGGAGTTCTTGACCTAGGGCCTTCCTTCTACAGGGAACGGGGCCTGAGCACCTTCCTGTTCCGGCCTCACTGTGGGGAGGCTGGCTCTATCACCCACCTGGTGTCTGCCTTCTTGACTGCTGACAACATTTCCCATGGGCTGCTCCTCAAGAAGGTAAGGGGATGGGCTGGGGAGATGGCTCAGTGGGCAGGAGCATTGGAGCTCCAGCACCCACGGAGGAGGACAGAGACAGAAGGATAGTGAGCTCTCTGTCAGCCAGTTTGACTGCAAAACGATGAGCTCCGGCTACAGTGAGATTCTTTTTCAAGGGAATAAAGTAGAAGAGTGATGGAGGAGACCCATCAGTACCCTCCACTGGCCTCCACATGTGTGCGCATTGACACACACACACACACACACATTCATTCATTCATTTCATAAACACTACACACCCCTCCCACACACAACACACACACACACACACACACACACACACACACACACACACACCACATAAATTTAAAAAATGAAAGAAAAAAAAGGTAAGGGAACCACTTCCAGGAGCCTGCCCAGGGGGTCTGGGGCTCCTGTCTCCCCTCCATGCTAGAGAGCCGTGTCTTTTCTGTGGGCTGGGCTATCTACAGTCATCTTGGGTTCTCTTTTAATTTTAAAGTAACCAAACACAATTTACTTCCCCTCAAAAAAAAAAATTAACTAAAGGGGAAAAAGCTCTTACTTTTGGAAACACCAGCTTTGGCTTGTTAGCATTTCCAGCCCCATATTTTATCTGCAGCATATTTTAACATACCTGTAATACCAAGCACGGAATCTTGGTTCTTATGTTGTTCTTTAACATTGACTGGCACACCCTTTCCTGCTGCAGCATCCCCAGGCTGCTCATCTAAAGGATCCATCACTTGGCCCATAGTTGACTCAGCTAGTCCTAGTGGTGGGCACGGGGGCCGCCCGGCTTCCCCCTTCATGTAAACACTGTTCACTGAGCTCTGGTGCTCAGTCTTCCCATACACTGGTCACCTCCAGAGAAATGCAATCTGCTCAAAGTCTTCCCAGCCCTGGTCCTGGGAGGTCCAGTCTTGAGTCACTTGGAAGGCCTGCCTGCCCTTGATCTCTGAGGGACTGAAGTGTTAGGAATTTGTTACTTTTCTCATTGCTGTGAGCAAACACCTGACAGGAAGCAATGCAGGGAGGGTTTATTTTGGCTCACTAAACTTTGAGAGGATACAATCAGTCATGGCTGATCGTGGTCAGGAAGCTGAGAGTGGACAGGAAGTCAGACAGGGTTATCAAACCTCATGGCCCGCCTCCCAGTGACTCACTTCCTCCAGTGGTGAGGCTCCACCTTCCAAAGAGTCCCCAGTCTTCCAAAACAGCACTATCAGCTGGGGACCAAGCATTCAACCTCATGAACCTATGGGGGACATTTCATATTCAAATCACACCAAGTCTCAACCTGAATGTTTGCTGTCAAAGCAACAGAACCACACAGGCGGGGGGGGGGGGGGGGGGGGGTTTCTTGGCTTGACCACTTCAACCTGGGGACGGACCAAGAGATAGCACTTCAGAGCGGGCAGAAGGCCCTGCATGGGATGTAGGCAAGGGCTTAGAGTGCATGAAGTTGGGGGTGCTGTCTATGTCCTGGTTTTGGGGAACTTGGGCTTGATGGAGATCTGTTACAGACACTGCCCAATGGATCCCTGGATGGGTGACTGTCCTCCGCCCCTCCTCTGGCACGTGTCATATGAGTTTGGTGGTTCTTTTGCAGAGTCCGGTATTGCAGTATCTCTACTACCTTGCTCAGATCCCTATTGCCATGTCTCCTCTCAGCAACAACAGCCTGTTCCTGGAATATTCCAAGAACCCTCTGCGGGAATTCCTGCACAAGGGACTACACGTCTCTCTGTCCACTGATGACCCCATGCAGTTTCACTACACGAAGGTGAGGACGGGGGAAGGCATGGGGATTCCAGCAGGCATCCATCCTATTGGGGAGGAGCTGAGCCCCTGCTTCAGCTTGGCTTTGGGTAGGCTGGGTGGCCCAGTGAAGACCGCGGGTGAGCCCCTGGTGGGAACCATTCTTCTAGGAGCCGCTTTGGGCTCCTAGAACTCCAGGAGGCATGACTTCATTTCTGCTTTTCTCTCCATTTTTCCTTCATTGATATCTGTGACCTTGGTAAGAAAGCTATTAGACCCCATTGTACTGTATTGTATTCCAAATCCTTTAGCTGTAAAATGGACTTAAGATTGTCTCTGTCTCCATTTAAATAGTGAATAAGAGTCTAACAAGATTCAAAATGTCTGCAAAAAGCACACATTCAAAATTTTAGGTATCTTAAAAAAGTTTTTGGGCTGGAGAGATGGCTCAGCAGTTAAGGCACTTGCCTCCAGTGCCTAAGGCCCCAGGTTCAATTCCCCAGTACCCACATATGCCAGACCCACAAGGTGGTGGCCCTGGTGTGCTTTCTCTCTCTCTCTCTCTCTGTGTGTGTGTGTGTGTGTGTGTGTGTGTGTGTGTGTGTGTGTGTATCTCTGTATCCCTCTACTTGAAAATGAGTAAATAAAATATTTATTTAAAAAAAAGGTTTTTTGAGGTAGGGTCTCACTTGTAGCCCAGGCTGCCCTGTAGCTCCCTCTGTAGCCCCAGGCTGGCCTCAACTCATGGCCATGCTCCTACCTCAGCCTCCCAAGTGCTGGGTGTGCTCCACCACACCCAGCTTTTAGGTGTTTTTAAATTCTCACACTGTTTTTGTTATACTTTGGCTCTCTGGACGAGGTGATATCATGTGTGGGGATCAGTTACAAGGGGTCCTAGAACACTGTGATGGTGTTGACAAGATCAGCCACTGATTAGCAAAAATAGAAACACCAGTCTTCTTGGGTGGGGCTGCTTTGGGCTTGGGATCCTTCAAGCTCTGGGGAACTGAAGTCTTCAAAGACCATTCATTGCTTTTATCTACTGATACTGTGTTAGAAACTAGGCATTATTTTTAAAAATAGTAACTCATTAAAAAATATTAGTAATGTAAAAAAAAAATATTAGTAATGTATGGTAGCATTTGCCTGCAATCCCAACGCTGGGGAGGCTGGGGCAGGGGATCCCAAGTTGGAGGCCAGCCTGGGCTACATGGCAAGACTCTGTCTCAAAAAGCAAAAAATAACAACAGAGCACTAGTGGATTTATTAAGTATTATATAAATAGCAATTTTTAATGAAACATGACCATTTCTACCCGAACAGAAATAGTGATGGGAGTGGTATTGTTTTGCAACTTTGCAAATTGCTTCACTGTCTTAACAGAAGACAGCTGGATTCCCTTCTCAGTTTCTGCACTCAGTTTGTTGAAAATTATGTGAAAGTAATCTAGCTTCTCAAAGATACATAGTTGGCAAAGGAAGGGCCTTTCAAGAGGCCTTCAGGTCCCAGAGGTCCTTGGACCACACTTCGAGAAGCTCTGCTGTAGGAGACCCAGGCCAGGGATGAGTGGGGGAAGAGGTAAAGAGAGGGCTGGTGATTAATGGCCGATAAGTTTCCAGTCCAGAAGATAACGCAGGACCATGGCTCCAGCCCAAGCCCTTTGGGATTACACCATCTCCCCACTTGGCCCAGGATCCCGTCTTGTTCTTAGCATTCCATTTCCTCCGTTTCTGTGCCTAGTGCTTTGCTCGTGTTGACTTTTACTTTTGGACGCTCTTAGTAAACATGAAGCAAAGCCAAAAGAAGAGCAGTTACTAAAAATGTGCCTGACCCGAGGGGTGGCAAGCTACTTTGTGGGAGGCCATTAACCTCAACAAACCCAAATGATACTGGCTTTTATCATAGTGACTCGGCTCTGGTTATAGGACACCAAACAACTAAGCTGTTACCAGCTAACTAGTTAAGCGCTTGATGACTAAGCCGTAGTCAGGGAAGGTTCTCTGCCTCGCTTGTTTTTCTGTACTTTCTATCACTTCGTGGTTTGGAGCGCTTAGAACCTGCTGTTTTTGGGAGCTGCCCCATTCATGCGTCCTCTTGGTGTTTTTAAGTATTTTTATTAGCAGAGAGAAAAAAGAAGGAAGAAGGGAAGGAGGAAGAGAAAGAGAGCAGGTATACTGCAGGTGAACTCCAGGTGCATGTGCCCCTTTGTGCAGCTAGCTTTACATGGGTACTGGGGAATCGAACCCTGCCAGCAGGCTTTGCAAGCAAGCGCCTTTAACCACCTAGCCATCTCCCTTGGAGAAACTACCGTCCTTAATTGGCCTAAGGAACTTGGCTTTCACTAAGGCTCTTCACAGGAGAGCAGAGCTTTCTAACATGCTTAGTACTGGTCAACAAACACATCAGGTGAACTTGATCTTCCTGTCGGAGAACTCGAGAGTGCACACAAGCACATCTTGGGAGTTCGGACTTGAAGGTGTGTTCTTGCTCCATGATCCTGGTGCCAGCTGGCGGAGCACAAAGTGGGCAGGCAGCGTGGTGTTCTCCCATCTAACCTGTGTGCTCTGGGGCGGGTCTAGGAGGCGCTCATGGAGGAGTACGCCATTGCTGCTCAGGTGTGGAAGCTGAGCACTTGCGACCTGTGTGAGATCGCCAGGAATAGCGTGCTGCAGAGTGGCCTCTCCCACCAGGTACCTGGGAAGGGCACACAGCAAGGGGCACAGAATGTCTGTATGCCAGGAGCCTTCTGACTCTGAGTGGTCATGGCCGTCCCACCTTTCTCTGACCTGTCCTCAAGGTCACCTGGCCACCCATTCTGAAGCAGCCACACTTGCAGCCATCCTCTTCCTCTCGATGGGCACTGTATCGTGCATTTCCTTCAAGGTTCCTTGGTTTCCCTCTGGAATGGAAGCTCTGAGTCCATGTCCTCCAATAGTCCTGCACAAAGCAGACACTGAGTACATCCGTGGTACCCAGCAGCAATCTTGTCTGGCATGATTCGGGGGTGCTCTGGAAGCCTGCTGGGCACCTCCCTGAGGGTGTCACTGGAACAGGAAGAGGCTGCCTTGGGTGTTGCTCTTGGGAATGGTGAGGCAGTTAAAGACTTAAGTTTCTGTGGGACCTGGGCTCCCCAGAAACTTGTGATTGTCCACCATGTCACCTCTCAGGAGGGATTTTTAAGTCTTAACATGCCCCCCCCCCATGCCAGCAGCTCTTACCAGTTCTTTTCTTTCTGGTCAGGGATGTCACAGGAATGGAGGAAGTGTATGATGGTCAGGTGACATGCTTAAGGACATGGAGGCCTGAGGGCGGGAAGAGGATTTATGAGTCCTGTGGTAGGAAGACATCTAGATTGTCCGTCTGCTTTAGGGAGAGAAGTAGATCTGAGGTAAACAGTCTCACTTGTATTTCTTTCTTTTGGCCTGCAGGAGAAGCAGAAGTTTCTGGGACAGAATTACTACAAAGAAGGACCGGAAGGCAATGATATTCGAAAGACAAATGTCGCTCAGATCCGAATGGCATTCCGCTATGAGACCTTATGCAATGAGCTCAGCTTCCTGTCCGATGCCATGAAGTCAGAGGAGATCACGGCCTTGACCAAATAGATCCAAGATCTGATACTTGCCTTCAGTTTGGGGGTTAATTTCAGGTCTACTGGAGCTAACAGTGGCCAAGATATGGAAGTAGGGCTTTCCTTTATGAGGAGGATGCTCCTAAAGACATCTCCAATTCCTGATTAAGACTGAACATGTCCACTCTGTTAGCATTTCTGGGTGAGAGATGGTCACTTCTCGGGGACCTGGGAGCTGGCACTTGTCCCCGTATTCCACACATTTCTCTTGTAACCATCAGTGTTTGTATGAGTCACTGGGGCCAGGATTTGAGTGACAGGAGGTCTAGAGGTTTCTGCTGTACTCCTCGGCAGGCCCTGCAGGCCGATGGGTCATTGTTATTTCAGCCTCTGGCTGGCTGCCTTAAACAAGATTAACTCTGGAGCTCCCTTTCATAAAGGGGCGACCTTGAGAGTAGAAGACTGTCTTCCGGAAAGTTTTGTTTTTAACCTGCTTGTCAGGACTCCTCCCTCCTTTCTAGCTAGGAAGTCAGCTGGACCCACCAGCACCATTGCTCCTGTGGTACTATGGTGAATCCCCCTCAAGGCCCACTCCAGGATTAGGGAAGAAACAGGTTGTGTGAGGCTCTTGGGGCTGTTCAAGTGACTGCCTTCCTGATCTCCTGAGTAGCACAGGACCAGATGACCTCGGACACCCTGTGCTTGCAGCCCTCACGGCTCTGCTGAACCTACCAGGGCGGTGGGATAGGAGGAGAACTGGGCTTCCCTGTTCCTGGTCCTTCCCCACCGCTCACGGGGGGCCTCACGACCCTGAGACTTTTTATAATCACTTTAACTGGGTGCAGTTTAGTTAAAGGCAAAATCTCTCTCTTACAGAACACAAAGATTTCTTCAGAAGCTACAGTGGTCCCAAGGGGCCAGTTCGAAAGCGTTTTTAAAGATGCATCTGAAGTCATTTGTGTTACTAGGGCCTAGTCCACAGTGAGTGTTCAATAAGTGCACATAGACGAGCTGATCTCTCTCTTGCTACTGTGGGTCAAGTATTCAACAAACTGCTCAAGGCCCTTCCTATCTGGTTGTGGGCAAACTCAGACTACAGGAAGTCCTTCTGATATTATCCAATTAGAAGAACCTTCCTTTTTGCCTGGAACATGCTTATTTTGACTTCACATTCTCTTGGCCTGTGACAGTGTCATGCCTGTCCTTCCAGTGGCCAGCTTAGCATATGGATCTATAATTATCTTTTTTACTAGGCAAATATACATACTATGTTACATAGCTAATTATGAAGCTGAGTGAAACCTCATTATCTGAGGGATTCTTTTTGAAAAGTCTCCATTTGTATAACTTGTCCTAAAATGGCAAGGACTGTACAGGTTTTTTCATCGTCATTTTACCTGTGTCAAACACTTAAAGTTATTAACTACAGTCTATTAGGACTGTGACTAGATCATGGAAAACTGAAGTTACTATCTAGAACAAATGTTTTGAAGTTTGTTTAAACAGTAACTGAAGGGCTGGGAAGATAGCTCAGTGGTTAAAGGCATGTGCTTACAAAACCTAACGGCTTGGTTTCCATTCCCAAGCCACCCTGTGAGTGAGACACACAATGTGCTGTGAGCATCTGTGGTTTGTTTGCAGTGGGAAGAGGCCCGGTGCCCCCAGACACACCAACGTGCAAATAAAGCCTTTGACAAAAACAAAAGCGACCACTAGCTGTTATCGTTCATTGAGCCATGGACGATACTCACCTGGAAACCCAGTTTACAAGCTGCAGCTCAGAAGACCCAGAAGGCCACTTCTGCAACACTTCTCCAGATTCTTCTGCCAGCAGCTCCTCCCCAGCCCACAGCCTCCTGCTCTTTTCTTTGGATGTTATTTTAGTCTGCTCAACAGCTCACGTTGAATTTCCGTCCTGCAAGCTTCCAGCACCTTTTTCTACAGCACTCTGCACTTTTAGGACACTGTTACACTTAACTGGCTTTTTGGGGGTTGAAATTGGAATGACAGGCTCGGGTTTTGGGGCGTTGAACACAGGGCTGAGATGTACTGCTGAAATGATCCACCCGCAGAGCTAACAGGGCAGCCTAGGCCTGGCCTTCCTGAGTGGGCGGGGCTGCCGGAACAGAGCTCCTCTTGTTCTGGGTTTGTAAACAAAGGGAGGTGATATACCTAAATGTTCTCTCTGAACTGGGAGTTAAAAGATGAAGTGTAACTACAATAAAGGAACAAAAACCAGATAAACACAGCTGCTTGGAAATGTTTGTGGCCTCAGTCTCTAAGGAACCTTTGTTAGTAAGGGATGTCTGAAATGCTCCACAATTAGCAAAATAGATCTGAGGAGGCTCTTGGGCTTTTGATAGCAAAATGTATGATTTTGGAATAGGCTGCTTATGATCCCTGCCAGCAACGGACAGTGAGCTGAACTTCCTCCCCGCTTCTTTCTCTCTTCTCAGCACTAGGGTGCTCAGAGCCTTGGAAATGCTTTCATGGGGAAAAAACTAATCTACCAGAGTGGAGTGTTTATCCATTATTTTTACTGTAAATGGGGGTAAAAAGAACTGATAAGAAATCAAAGTCTACGGTCACTGTTTAGATGTGTCCTTTGCTGCTCATCTGGAGTGTAGGTGGCCAGCTGATTCCCTGATCTCTAAGGGATTTTCTTATTCCTAGGTAAAGTTAGTCTCAGTTGAAAAACACACCTCCAAACCAAACCAAACCAAACCAAACAAAGCCACAGTGAAAAATGCAAATTCTTCAGACTATCTTTTAATAAATCTAACTTCTCAATATCAAACATCACTGAACCCAGAGAATTCCAAGCAGCCTTGTTACACAGATGCATCTTAGATGTAAGGAAATTACACGGCACACAAACACATCCCCAAGAGCACAATAGAAAAGTCTTCTAGTGAGTATAAATATTTAATACAGAAGAGTGTGAAATCACTAAGGAAACTTCCTCTTCAGTTAGTTCAGGTTTACTTATTGCACAATTTATCACTCTTCCTAAGACTAGAATGGATACCAGTGTTCTCAACAGCTCACGCTCTGAAACTACACTTCTCCAGCATCGTGAGCCCAGCCTTTGTTACTGAGTTAGGACAGCGAGAACAGTTAGCTGATAAAACAAATCTCTAGAGTACATGAGGACATTTCACAAATTCTAGAAGGCACACATATTCTATCATAGGAAGTACACTTAAGTACTTCATATTTAAAAGGATAAAGTTGTATAGGATAGAAAATGTACATTTTTTCCACTAAACAAATTTACAACTTTTATGATCAGATATGATAGGACTTATCTAACATTCCCACCTAAAGAATTCTTACCCATTTTAATGGAATGAACGAAGAACTCTGCTCAGGTACTTGATAAGGCTAATAAAACACTTCACAGTAGATCAGTTATCATCTTGGAGCTCATATTGTAAGAAAAAAGGTGTGGCTAACCAAGTCACTTGCTGACGAATTCCTTTAAAGGTCTTTGAAGGATTCTGGACAATTAAAAAAAATTGGCTGCACCTGGAAAGATCCCCAAACCCGTACAACTACACTGTTCATTTAAAAAAAACATTCTAGAATTAAGCAATCTGAATTAAACTCAGCAAGTCTCATCCAAAAAGACAATTTAAAATTTGAGACCTGGAAACCACCTTGGAGGCTCACTTACCCCAAGGATTTTGAAATGAGCCATAAAATACTGAGAATCAACAGAGGAGATTCAGTAATCTGCACCTTTGACTTGAATTTTTTTTTTTTTTGACAGGGTTTCATGAAACCCAGGCTGGCCTCAGACTCACTATGTAACTGAGAATGACCTTGAACTTCTTATCATCTGGCCTCTACCTTATGTTGGCATAGTGGGTATGTGTTACCATTTATGGTTTATGTGGAACTGGGATCAAACCCAGGATTTCATGCATGCTAGGCAACACCCTACCGACTAAGCTACATTCCCAAGTACTGAATAAAGTGCTGTTTTATGTTAAAAACTTCAGTTTACAAATTTGTTATTCATCAAATTCTCATATCTCCTATGCATGAACAGGTTTTCATTCACTGAAGAATAGTCATTATAGTATATTAACTTTACATAAGGATGTTTTTATTAATAAAATGTGGCTTTTATGTAGTGGGTAGTGTGTGTGTGCAAGCACTCCTGTGCATATATAAATTCTAACAATTTACTTGAAACAAACTTTCAGTGCTGCAGTGGTTTCTCAAGCAGGAACCACAAACCTGAGTCAGAGACTTCCTCAAGGTCACAAGCCATCCAGTGATAGATAGCCCTAATACTTGGCCTGCATAAACACCCAATAGTGAGAACTTAACTTTGCCCATCACGGCTGCCAATGGATTAGTCTTCAGTGTTTTGGGGGCAAAGTCCAGTCAGATATTTTTACTTTAAATGGATTTCATTTGCGTGCTTATTAAAATTTTAATATTCACAAATTTCCGCCATCAATAAGCAGCAACCTAAAATGTGCACCTTTACATTTAGGAAATATATTTGTTTGTTAACTAGGAAAATAGTCACATCTATAACTTACCCGTAATAGGTCAGAAATTTTACATGGAATGCTAAATACTTGTAAAGGAGACCTCATGCCCTAGTTTTATTACAGGCTGCAATGTTAAAAAATTTGAGGTGCTACTGAAGAGTATAATCCCACATTACTGCATTTTTTGTGACTTTTGAAGGAAGTATGGTGAAACAGTAAGCCAAACTGTCTTCTAGTTTTCAGAGGTGCATTGCGTATATATGGCACAAAACCTTTTCCTTATTTTCTCTCTTAAACTAAGAAATTTGAAGATTTGGAATCCTCCGAAAGATGCCTTTACAATAAAATGCAAGCACTCTAAGCCAGTATTGGACGACTCACTGGGATCTAGAAATACAGAATGTAGTCTCTGATGAAGATTTTCCTTTGGAAATCCAAGCTGTATAAGCAGCAGTAAAATCCAGCTAAAAGTTATTCAGCTTTGGAAATGTCTTTCTAGGACAGCCAAGATGATTCTTCCAACAGAAAGAAGTCCATTAGCAAGAAAAGTCACAATTTTAAAGTCCTTACCAAAATTATACAGCATGGAAAAGCAGGCTTTTAAGTGAAAAATACGTAGTTCCAAAACACAGTGCTGAAGTTAGCCAAGTTATGAAGTGACTGGATCATGTCAAGTAAACGTTGTTAAAGGAGCACAGTTAACCACCAGGGGGCAGAACACGCACTCCCTCCCAGCACAGACCTGCAGTAGTAATGTGCACTTTGATGTAGTCTACATTTTTTTCGCAGATGGCTAGAGCATTTCAACAGTCAAAATTTATTTTAAACCTAACCAAAAAGATGTCCAAATATTCTTCCTGCCCATTCAAGTTTCTGGAAATATTGCTATTATCTGCTAGAAAGAATTCAAGAGCAATTAGTTCTAATACACATTAGAACAGATAGATCATAGGACAACATGGCCTAAAATAGCAAATTTTAGTTTACCATAAATGGAAGACATGGGAAATTTACTTTAAAGTGGTACATATTGTTAGAATAGCAAAAATAAGAGGGCTGGAAAAACTGTGTTTTCCTCTAGTGTGTTACAACTTCCCTCCACTCCTTCACTCTGACTACGCACCTTGTAGCCCACAGTATCAGTAGAGTCACGGCCTGTGAGGCTGGCCCGCCTCATCAGCCATGTTCAGAATATAGTTCGCCATGTCATCTTCGGTGGGTGCATCGGACACCACCCACGACTCATTTGCTCCAGTCATCTGCAGGCGACAAATGGGGCAGTTCCTGTGTCGGTCACTCCTGTTAGGGGAGTCAGAACAAGAGCAGCTCATTTTCTTTCCTTTTTTTGAAAAAGTGGTTTTATTTAAAAAGCAACACGTGTACTTGGCTTTTAAAAATGATGAACAGCATGAAAGTACACAGAGAAGAGTACAGCTCTCCCATTCCAACCTGTAATGCTCTTCCCCAGGAAGCCAGCTGATTATATAGCTATTATATTCTAGCACCAAGTTTCTGAAGACACACATGTGCACATGCATGCATTCCAAGCTTCTGAATACACGCATGCACACATGTATGGATCCCAAGCTTCTGAATATGTGCATGTGCACATGTATGGATCCATTGATTGTCATCCATGTCTTGACCATTCTGAACCAGCACATGCTATTTTATTCTGTTTTCTTCTTTTTGTTCTTTGAGACAGAATCTTGCTGTAGTTGCTTATGCTGGCCTGGAACTAGCCATTTCCTCTCAGTCTGCAGGGGACCATAAGGTGTAGTGCACCACCCCTGGCTTGGGTTTCTTTTTTTAAAACACGGGCTATAGGAACATGCCCTAACATAGTTAGCTAGTCTCCAATGAAGGACAGGTAGTTGTTCTTCCACCACAAGCCACACCATTCACCCTTATCCCTGCATCTTCCCTTCATAATAAACATTCCTCATGCATCCTGGGAGGAAGCTCCCTCTGACCAATGGCAGAGTTGGTCAAAGTGTCAAGACTAAATGCCTATTTGTATTTAAATGGAAGCACTGCCTTCAGAATCGTTGTTTGGCCATGGGCAGTGATTTGGATTATGAAAGTTCAAAGGTAGCTTTTTCATCTGGGTAGTGAGCTAGCGACAGGTCAAAGAGACACAGATGCCACTCTGCCCTGGCAGAGCTCTCACTCCAGTCTCATTTACTCTCACCCAAGATGGTTGCAAGCGGCAGCAGCTGCTGCTTCCTGGTTCTCCCTGAACTTTTCCGGGCTTAGCACCCGTGGGCTGGCCTTTCTGAGTCAGCAGTCCTCCAGGGCACCCATCAACCAGTCAGGGTCCTTCCTACAAAACTGAACCTGATCAGGAGGCTCATTCTAGACGGATACCTAATTCATATAGATGGACCTAAGCCACGTATGTGAGAGGTCTCTCCCCAGTGTCAGAGGCTCTTTCTGGTTCTTTCCTCTCCCAGTCCTGCTGGCTGGCAGGGGAGCTTTCATGATGTTCCTTCTCTCCTGTCTCCACCCTACCCTAGAAAACCCTCCACAACTTACTCTTCTCAGCGCCCATAGTTTTCCAATTCTTTGCTAAATTTGGACAGAGACTCAAGGTTTGGGAGTCGTAGCCTGGGGGAGGAGGGTTTCTAAGGCCAGAGCCCAGTCTGCCTCTGTATCTCTCCTCCCTCCCTCCCTCTTTCTCTCTCCTGTTTTATAGAGATCTCATTCCTTCCACAGCTCCAATCCTGCAACAGTAGGGTACAAGCAGCAAGGGTTATTATTAGTGTTATTCTAAGTAACATATACATAAATTTTTTAAAATTTATTTATTGGCTTTTCGAGGTAGGGTCTTGCTCTCCATATACATAAATTTGACAAAATAACTAGACTTAAAGATCTGATAAAAGGTCCTTTAGTTAAAAAACAAGAACGCTTAAGGAAATTATATAAAAATGGAGCATTCATTTAAACTAAAAGAAAAAATGTGTATGTAGGATGATTATTTTCTGATAAACAATACATACATGGTTACTTACTATTATGCTTTCCAAAGGTATTTTTGTCAAGTATTACTTTGGAAACTTAAAACACCAAATTGGAGAAATATGTTATGCAGGGGAAAATGTTCTTTTCTTCATCTCTCAATGAAATCTAGGATCAAAGTAATCAAAGTTCTTTGGCTTTGTGCAAAAATTTAGAAACTTATTCCAACAACTAAATGTGGAATTTAGAGTTGGCATATATTACTCAGGTTTATTTCTGGTTCCCCAGTCACTTTATAAGATAATTATAAGTGCTCTTCAGTACAAAAAAAATCACAATTTAAAAACAGTCCATTTCTGCTTCTGGCACACAGGCATCAGATTCATCTTCCCACTGAAAACAAAACACAGGACAAAACGCCTAAAGTAGTGTGTAGGATGATGTTTCATACAAAGCATAGGATGTGGAGCCACAAGGGCAGCACTCCTGAGAAGTGGGCAGCAAAGACAGTGAGCCTGTAGTGCCAGCCTTCTTCTGCCTTGGAGGGTTCCCAGGCCCCAAAGCACAAGTGGGGACCTAGGAGGAGCCCTGCCAACTCCTGTGGTGAAGAAGCTGAGCCTCTCCTGAGGTTAGGGCAGCTAGAGTCACAGGGCAAAATGAAGGAGAATAGGAGACAGCTGGCTTCTTTTAGGCAGTTTCAGTTAGAAACTGAGGCCCAAGAGAACCAGGAGATGCCACCCCTCATGCCATCTCATCCTGGCAGGAATGGAACACATGTCTAATTGAGATGGATCTACAGTGCCTCTTGCTGCCCACAGTCCAACAAGCTATCTAAATAGACTGCCTTCCCTACCGGGTGGGCTGGCCCTGGGGTCTGCCCTCCAAATCTACAAACCAATTGGGTCTTACCCTTGCATACCTGAATCTGATGAAAGAATACATTTTCTAGGGCTGGAGAGATGGTTAAGGCACTTGCCTGCAATGTCTAATGACCCAGGTTTGATTCTCCAGTACCCACATAAAGCCAGATCACAAAGTGGTGCGTGCATATGGAGTTCATTTGCAGTAGCTAGAGGCCCTGGTTTTTCTTTCTCCTTGCAAATAATTTTTTTTTTAAAGAATACATTTTCGAACAGGTGTGGTGGCACATGTCTTTAATCCCAGCATTTGGGAGGGAGAGATAGGAGGAGTGCTGTGAGTTCAAAGACAACCTGAGACTACATAGTGAATTCCAGGTCAGCCTGGGCTAGAGAGAGACCCTACTTCAAAAAAAAATTATTTTTTCTATACTATGAAGGCTACTGTCTTCTTCCTGCCTCTCTCTGCTTGCCTCTCATCACTCTGGCCATAGGAATACATGTGAGTCTGGCCTCCCCACCCCGGCCTGGCTGGGTGTGTGTGTGTGGGGGGGGGAGTTGAACATAACACTGTTCTTTGGTCTGGGGGAACTTTTCCCATTGCCTCTGCTTTATAGTTTGGGGTAACTTCTCACTTTAATGACACGTATGAGTTTCCTCTGGTCTCTGGATCTACCAAGTGTGTGTTTCCCTTACACTCCAGCTCTACCATGTGGGTGCTTTCTCTAACCCTAGGCCTGTGATCTGTGTGACTTCTCTAAACTCGGGGTAACCATGGGTATCACTCTCTTTACTGCTCATTTCTCCTCTGAACTTCCTGGTCTCTGCTTTGATGTTTTCCCTCCTGGCTTCCTTCCTCGGGAAGCGCAAGGCGGATGCTGTGTGTGTTCCTTCTAAACCTCCAACATATGCACCTGAGTTCTCTCCTCCACGTGCTATGACTACTCCAGCCTTTCCTCAAAAGCCTGTTTCTCTTAAATGAACCTTATGCACTATGCAGTGTTTTCTACCACTTCCCACATGCTTATGGCTCTGTTTTAGCCTCCTTCCTAGGTCCCAATTTCCCTTAAATAAACACACAATTTGTGATTTCTCCCTAAAAAAGCTTAATAATTCATAATTTATCCTTCTTGAGTTCATTTCTATCAATTCTTTGCTGAAAATAGAACAGAACCTAAAATTGGGGTTCGTAAACTTGGGTGAGCCCTCCTGAACCCCCAAATCCTACAGCAAGAGAACTAAACAGGAAGGAGCTACATAGGGGGAGAATCCTACAGGTATAAAAGCTCCCCACCCCTAATATCAGCAGAGCACTCACTGATCAGTGTGTCGAGGCTGAGGTGAGGGATGTACTCAAAGCTCACATACGAAACAGGGTACCCCCAGTTCCTGACTCTTGGAGCCTCAGGAGAGCACTGAAGGGTCTTGCTTCACGAGAGGGGCATCAGGAGCACAAAACTAAACACTGCTGCAGTCTTGCCCACAAAATCATAAAAGTAGAATCCAAAAGGATCAAACTCTGCTAAGTAACCTGAGCAAAGCTTGAAAATACATACAGTAATATGAAAGTATTCAGTCCAAACAGGTAAAATTCATAATAGCTGGCACCTAATCAAACCAGGTACACAAAGAAACAGAGGAAAAATATAAGCCACAATGAGGAGGAAAACCAATCAAAACAAACCAGAGCTGACAGATATTAGAACTAGCAGATAAGAAAACAAATAGTTATAACTACATCCCACATATTCAAAACACTAGAAGAAAGATAAACTACTATGTAGGACATAGAAGCTATTAAATTTTAAATCAAACTACTAAAAATAAAAGCTAAGATGTGTAAGGTAAAATAATATAATAATTAATATAGGGTGAGACTGATGGCAAGTGAAGACATTATAGAAAAAAAATAGTGAATTTAAAAAGGCAGAATGATTGTCCAAAATGAAGTGCAAATTCAGGAGAAGAGAGATAAAGAAAACATAAAAGTTTTGAGAAAACAATAGCTGACAGATTTCCAGCACTGGTGCCCCATAAATCTACAAGAGAATGAAAAGACAATCCACAGAGTAGGAGAAAGTATCTGTGTGTCTGATAGAGCAAAACTCCTAAGAAATGGCAAAGATTTGAATAGACTTCATCTAAGAAGACAGACAGACAAAATTAGCATGTGAAAAGTTCAACATCACCTGTCTGTAAAGAAATGTAAATCAGAGCCATAATGAGATACTATATGCCTTATTGGCTAAAATTTCCAAAGCTGATCCGACCAAGATTCGGCAAAGACATGGAGCACCTGGAACCATTATGCAGTATTGGGGATGGTACAAAAACATATGACTGAACTGGGCATAGTGTGGCACACACCTGTAATCCCAGCACTTGGGAGGCTGAACAGGATGGTTGTCACAGGTTCAAACTGAGGCCAGTCTGGACTACAATGCAAGACCTTATCTCAACAAAATGAAACAAAATCAAAACAAATAAAAAGTATGACTGCTTTGGAAAAGAGTCGACAACTTCTCCTGAAGTTAAAACACCATTTACCACATGATCTAGGCACTCTACTTTTAGGCATTTGCCCAAGAAAAATAAAAATACACTTCCATAATAAGATAGTCATTCAATAGGCATGTGGCTCATGCCTTTAATCCTAGCATTTGAGAGGATGACGTAGGAGAATTGCCATGAGTTCAAGGTAACCGTGGACTATAGAGTAAGTTTCAGGTCAGTCTGGGCTAGAATGGGGCCCTGCCTCAAAAAGCAAAAATATTTATCCATAAATGTATATAGAAGCTCTTATTTGTAATAAATCTGTGCCCACAATGTGGATAAATCAAGATGATTATACTCATTGAGAGAAGCTAGAAAAAAAGAATATAATCCTGTATGATTCTAAGTATAAAAATCCTAGAAAATTCATATATTTTTTTTGGCAAATGAAAGCAATTAGTAGGAGCCTGAGAATTAGGGTAGGAAGATGGCCTCACAGGTGGACAAGGTGATTGGGGAATGACACATTTGTTCATTGTTTTGATTGTGATGACAATTTGCATGTACATAGGTCAAAACATGGCAAATTACACTTTAGATATGTCAATTATTATTGTATGCCAATTATAAATTCTCCTAAATGCCCCATTTTAAAAAAAATGAGCTTAACTAGCTAACCTCTAATGTCTCCTCCAGATCCAGTTTTTAAGGATTTATTCCTTCTAAATATATGACCATAAATGTAGAAATGAGAAATGAGAAAACAGAAGGAAGAAAGAAGAAAACATTTGATTCTAAACTCAAATCAGACACATATCTCTGACCATAGCAAAGGATCAAAACCAAGTTACACCCCACATTTCATAAACTTTAGGTACAGAAAATACCTGAGCCCACAGGAGGCATGTCACAAAGAATAGAAACTCTCATATTTCATATTTCACTACAGCATTTCCGTATCTTCAAGGTTTACTTGCATATCCCTGCCTGTCCCTGGAGATAGCAGGGAACTTACCATTTATCAATGCACTTCTGACAAAAGCTGTGAGCACAAGGCAGGATGAGGTCGGCGCGCCCGTCCATGCAGATGCAGCACTCCTCCTCATCGGTCAGCTGCTTCACCCTGCCATGTGAACACTGAGTTGAACAACGACATCCTCTGCCCATGCATTTTGATTTGCCTTAAAAGCATTACCAAATTTCTAGTCTGAAACTCAAGATGACTTAGGTGTAAAGTTATCCAGCTAAAATTAACATCTTTTAGGGAGTAAATATATTAGGGAAGAAATATGGGTATATTTCATAAAGAAAATAGGATAAAAGATAGATGCTGTGCTATTAAAGAAAACTTGGATGAAGATTAAACATATTCAGGTCTCTGTGAAATAACTCAGCCCATTAGAATTATATTGAATTTATATACATGAATTCAACCTCTGCATATTCTATTCCCATATGGACACAAAGCTAACTGGTATATAGAGTCTGATCAGGGCTCCCAGCATCTGATGCTGACAGCACAGAGGTGAAAGAGCAGCTGGGTCCTCAGGATCAGGTGCCATGGGCATCAGAAGGTTTGAAAGCACAGCCATTATTCTTATGTGTAGAAGCTATGTCTGATGTAATTTTCATTCCTCCCTATAGTTACAGCACTGAGTGTAAGGCACTACACTTGCACTTTAAAATCTGCTGATCTCACATGGAGTGATACAAAAGCAGATACATATTATGTGGAGCATGCTCCCTTAAAGTGTTGAAAAGATGAGAGAATGATAGATATTGATAGGAAGCATTCTAAGTGCATAAGCAGAGTCCCAGAGGGAGAAACAAAACAAAACAAAACACAAATGTGTGCATATGTGTAAAAAGACTGGCACCATGCTCCAGGGGTAAACTGAGAGCAAAGGCAGATTAAATACAGCAGAGAAAACCTGGTTCTGGAAAGGCAGATCAGAATCAATGTTCAATCAAGGGAAGGTGAATTACCATGGAAACAGTACTTTAGGAAGGTTAATTGGAAGTCCAGGAAGAGGGATACTAAAGAGAGGAAAACCAGTTAGGAACTATTTCAGAAATTTACTTGAAAGATAACTGGGCCCTGGTTTAAGGAGCATTACAAAGGGCAGATAATTAGGATGTGATAATAAATTAATGTTTTAAGTGTCAATAAAGGGGGAAAGAGAGCATCTATTGAAGTGAAATTGAACAAAAACCTAAACAAACATGGACCTGATGTGTGCCTGTATCTATACATACACATGTATGTATACATATACACACGTATATCAGCTATGTCAACATTTAAATGCCTTTTGGATCCATCCATGTCAGTCATATGAATTAGCATCTCTGCTACTGAGGAGCTTACAGTATCCATCTGAGTGTGCAAATGTGAATGTCAGTAGCCGAGAATATAACTGAATCTATCAAGATGAAAGGAAGTGCAGAAGGTTAAGTCTGGCTTTTATCCCCTCTAAGTATAATGACCCACATAACCCACTGCCATTCTAACTGAGATTACCTTGGTCCTACCTACCTGAGCAAAACAACACAGTGAAAGCCAGGTTTATGAGAATGGGAAGGGAGGATCACTGGCCCCAGCTGGGATTCCAGCATCATTCCTTCCTGTTCTCCCCCAGCTGCAAGTAATCCTGGGAGATGCTGGAGCACATTTGCAGCTGAAGGTAAACTGGAAGGAGGGCTCCATGATGCAGCATCTATGGGGCCCTCATCCAAGATGAGGCACAGCTTTGTGGTGATGCAGCTGTTTCAGAGTCACCCATGCTCTGAGTAAGCCCAATAAACTCACTAATGCACCAAGCTGGACTTCGGTGGAACCCTTACTTTGGTCTGTCTTTGGTGCCCTACCTGAGGTGAGCTGATGTTTGTTTACAGCTCCTCAGGAAAAGTCACCACAAACAGCTCCAAAAAAAAAAAAAAAAAATAGCCTTGTAGATAAAGAAAAATAGGAGACAGAAATTTCCAATGGAACCTGTATAACACTCACATTGTTGATTATTATCATTATTATTATGCTAATTTTCTAGCAGCAGTGACCAGAAAAAGGAAGGTCTTGTTCTACTCCATCTTATTAGACCACTTGTAATTGGAAGTATGCAATTTTCTCCCCTATACTCTCATAAACACTGATAGAGCACCAGCCAGGAAGGCCTATGGTATGGAGCAGACATCCATATAAACAACAGCCAAAGGAACTTATTCTGAGGACAGAAGGTTCAGTGAGAATCTGATTAGTTTTTAGATACCTGAAGGTCAGAAGAAAACAGGCTTGTTTGGTGGAATTGTATAGGAATTGTATAGCTACTGGAAGCTAGAGGTAAAATTCCCTAGTAATTTCATAGTGATGATGATAGTTGACTTGTACAGGCACAGCACTGCATACCAGACACTGTTCTAAGTTATCTCTGCAGATACTCTTGTTCTCAACCTCTTTTTAAAATATATATATATATATATATATATATATATATATATATATATATATTTATTTATTTGGAAGCACACAGAAAGAGGAAGAGGAAGAGAAGAGACAGAATGGTACACCAGGGCCTCTAGCTGCTGCAAATGAACTCCAGATGCATGTACCACTTTGTGCATCTGGCTTTACATAGGTACTGGGGAATTGAACTCCGGTCGTTAGGCTTTGTAGGCAAGCATCTTAACCGCTGAGCCATCTCTCCAGCCCCCTCAACCTTTTTTAAAAGATGAAGAAACCATGGAAAGCTCAAAGTTAGGATTTGAACATTGGAACATGTTTCTAGAGTGTGTTCTGTGTTACCTCCAGAGAGCCAGGCTTACACTACTCTAAGGGATACAGCAGGCACAAGGGGAAACTCTAGAAATGAGAGCCATCTGAGTATGCTGCTTCTCTGAGGCAGTGAGTTTCACATAGCTGTGGGGTTAGTGGGACTCTAACTTGTAAATCCAAGTTGGCAAAACATGGTTGATAGTCTGGCTAGCAACCCAGAGCTTGACAGAATCTACGGCTCCTCCTCCAAACCACTGGAAAATTATAGTCTGAGTTACACAGTACTGAAACAGTCTAAATGTGTGTTTTGCTAGGTTAATTTCCTATCAAAGGATTTGTCTAAACCTTTCTTCATCTGACATGGGCCAGTAACTACTCCTGTGGGGCTATTGTTAGGATTTAATGAATTCTACTATCTTGTAAGTCCTCAGAAAATCTAAAGCATTAATAAGATTGTGCGCCAGATTTGAAATAGGACTACATAAAAGCCCTTCCCCTAAGAGAATTTCTACGTAGAAATTCATTCTATGAACTAGTGTACTAGGGTACCACTAGAAGCCCAAACACATTCAAAGGCAAGAAGCAGGCTTAATTAACCAATGGAGTACTGAGTTCCCCAGTCTCCTGGGCACAGGGAAGAATAACACTCTCACTCCTTCATTCAGATTACTGCAACAACAAAGGAAGGACTTCGTGCTTCTCACACGGCTTACATACAAGGGTTAAAAATCCTTCTCTGCTGTCAAAACACTCAAAAAAGATCACCACTCTGAAGAGGGAGGAGAACAAAGGAGAAAACCCTACCCCTGCTCCTGAGTGAGAGACAAAGAACAGAAAAGAAAAGCCAAGCTTAAACACAGTGTTCTAAAATTCAATTTGCATATTGGTAACATTCAGACCAAATACTGAAAACTAAAAAGATCAATGGGAAGTTATAAATAAAAATAAAATTTAGTTACAGCATAGTATTTGGAAACCAGTTAGGTAATAATGGACCAGAAGGCTGGAGAGAGAGATCAGCAGTTAAAGTGCTTACCTTCAAAGCCTAATGACCTGGGTTTGATTCCCCAGTACGCATGTAAAGCCAGATACACAAAGTGGTGCATGCATCTGGAGTTTGTTTGCTTTGGCTAGAAGCCCTGGCATGTTCTCTCTCTCTCTCTCTCTCTCTCTCTCTCTCTCTCTCTCTCTCTCTCTCTCTCTCTCTCTCTGCTTGCAAATAATATTTTTTTAAAGGATGGACTATAAAATACAAGTATAAATAAAGCAATAATAGAGAAAGTCTTGCTATACTTGTTCTTAGAGTAAAGGACACTGTTAATACATATTTTTGCAATCTACCCAATATGGCAATAAGACAGGATGTCTGGAGTCATGCCTTTTTCCAATGAGGCATTTACAATGGCAACAGGTAGGAGCTTTCAAGAAGGAAGAGAAAGCTTAGACAGAGCAATAATGCATCTTCTAGTATGTACATGTGTATCAACTACTGTGCATTCCCAAATGAACTACCAAAGCCTAGGACCAATAGTTAAACTCCAAATCCTCCAATTAGGCACTTTCTGAAACAATTCTGCCACCTAATCCCTTATATAAAGGGCTTTCATTATTTAAGAACCCAAATACCCATTGAAGGGGAGGCATTATATCTCCTTTGTCATTACATGTCAGAGACAGAGTGGGTTCCTGGAGACTATTAGCTGGTGTGGGCCACTTCAACGTGGCTCTGTGAAATGGGAGGACAGATGTGAGACGAAGGATGGAAAGTAGTACAACGAGCACAAGCAAGGGCATGGCTGCATCGCAGGGCTTGGCGTACTGAGAGATAAACAGCACAGTTCTTATGGGTTGAATACCTGCCCATCCACAGGCTGGCCTGACAAGACGTGACAGAGGATGGGTTGTCATCAGGTTCCTCAGAGGTGGCGCTCTGAGCCAACACTCCTGCTGCTTGACTTGTGATGTCTTTATACAGCTGAATAAACTGGTACAAGTTCATGATCCGTGATGCTTCCACAATGCCGCTGCTTTTGTTAATCTAAAAATACAAATTAAAAAAAGGGAGGGGGTGGTGACGCACAAATATTCAGTCAAACGTCCTAGAAAACAGAAGTTTAAGAGAACAAGAGTCGGAATAGATGAATATACATATCCCCTTGGTTGTGAGGGTCAATGAACTTACCCAAATTTTTCTCATTTAATACTCAAAATAACTGTATAAGACTGATTAGGCATCATCCTGTTCAGTTTCCAGGTGAGGTGACTTTCAGGGACTCCCACTGACCAGGAGCTCACCAAGTAGGGAGCCCCAGGCTTCCACCTATCTCCAACTCCCTGGCACACCTGGCCTTTTGAAATCCAGGTCCTGGTGCTTGCACAGAAAGCACTTTAACCACTGAGTGATCTCTCTAGCACCATTTAAGAAAGCAGGAAAAAAATACTGAGGCTCAAGAGTAAGTCACATTTCATTATGAAAATGGTAGAATCATCTCCAATAATCAGAGAATTGATTAAATTTGGGGAAGGTAAGAGCTATGTGGAGATAAAAGTATATGATGTTCTTTGTAATAAAAAGACTATACCATGGAGCAGTGAACAAATAGAATTAAAACATGCCAGGGAATCTATAGCGCCTTAGAGAATGTGCTTTCAAAGCTGAGGAGTGGCCAGTGCTCCTTTGGAAGTGCACAGTACAGAAGAAATTATGGAGAACTGAATGTAAGCTTAGTACAGTATTAATAGCTTATCATGCTGTAACTATTTTAATCACAGAATTCTATAATAATATTTATTGAGTGTTCACAATTTAGATATTATAGGCACTATATGCACTGTCCTAGGTATTAATGTATATTAAAACAGAATGTCCTCATGCAAGTTGCATGATAGGGAGGACAAGCATGCAAACCAATAGATGAGGTAAGATGGAAATTAGTGTGATGGAGAGAAGGGATGCTGAGGGTCAGGCAAGGCCTCACAGTAGAGGTGCCATTTAAGACCTAGAAGAGGTACAAGAATAAGTCCCACATGGATATCTGGGGAAAGACCATTACAGCCTATGGGAATTAGAAGTTTAAAGATTGCTTGACAGACATGCGTCTGGTGAGAATTACATGGAATCCAGTAAGGAGCCTGCTGGAGTAGATACAACAGGAAGAGAGAGAGAGGGAGGGAGGGAAGGAGGGAGGGAGGGAGGGAGGGAGGGAGGAGAGAGAGAGAGAGCACAAGCAAGAGGGAGGGAAGAGTAGTGAAGATCAAGTTAAAGGGTAAGCATAGAATATGTAGGACTTGCCTGATCACAGTAATGAACTTGACTTTTATTCCAAGTGCACAAGATGGCACTGGAGAGCTTTGAACCAAGAAGTAATAGGATCTGCTTCACACTTCAAACTGTAAAGTAGAATAGACTGGTTGTGCTGAGAACACGGAGAAGGCAACAGAGAAGCTCAGAGACCAGTTAGGAGGTGAATGGTGAGAGCTGCCAGTCACCAGGATATACTGAGGTGTAGAAAACATGGTGAGAGCCATGAAGATTCTATGCAGCATGAGAGGAAAAAGAAGTGAAGGACAACTCCAAGGATTCAAAGTACAAGAAGTATAAAACCCATAATTCAAGAAGTTTCTTAATAGCCATTTGAGTATATAATTTTTAGTTAACATATTAACTTCTCTAATGTTATTCCCACAAAACAGTCCATTTAAACATAATTTAGATGCTTTTAAAAATGAATTAAATACTGTTTGAAGATCCTAACAGTGTGCAGAAACAAGATGAGGTCTTACTATCAAAACAGAGGGTTAAAGTACAATTTTTAATTTTTCCCCATTTTTATTTAAGGTGTGTGTATACGTATGTGCGTACATGCGTGTATGTGCGCCTGAGGTCAGAGGACCTCAGGGTGTTTCTCATCTCATTCTACCGTCTTTTGAAACAGGTTCTCTTGCCACTGCTGCTTGCAAGCTTCCAGATTCTTCTGGCTCTACCTCCTACTGCTGTAGGCACACTGGGATTAATAGATGTCCCCCTCACATTGTGCCAAACTTTAGGTAGACACTGAAGAGGATAAAACTCAGGTTGGCAGATTTATAAGCCAGTTCCTTTAACCACTGAGCAATCTCCCCAGCTTCATAATTATTATTTTTGGGGGGAGGAGTTCCAGGTAGGGTCTCACTATAGCCAGGCCAACCTGGAAATCACAATGTAGTTTCAGGGTGGCCTCAAACTCACTGTGATCCTCCTACCTCTGCCTCTCAAGTGCTGGATTAAAGGCATGGCTCACAATTATTTTTAATTGATCAAGATTTATAAATATGAAATCTTTGTGATGTATGACTGTAATCTCAGCACTCTGGACACTGAGGCAAGATTGTGAGGCCACCCTGGGCTACATAGGGAGCCCCTGACTCAAATAGTAGACTTAACTCTTTCTAATGCAAATCCTGACTTCTCAAAGATCCTATGCCAAAAAAAAAAAAAAAAAAAAAAAACCTAAGGAATGCAAATGAAAAAAGTACTTGGTAGATTTAACATCAAGAAAAAAAAATGACACAAAAGCAGTATCTAATTGCCTTTGTTTTTTTTTTTATTTTTTCTATATATAATCTTAAGGAAAATATTTCATTTTAATACACAGTAACATAGTTAAAGCTTTTGGGGCAAAGAGGAATTTAATAAAATAAAACATTAACTTTTTTTTTTCAAAAAGGAGCAACTGAAAACTAAAGAATCAAAAACATGATGCATTTGTATTCCCATTGTTTTCTACAATTTATAGAGGGTTCTTCAAAGCAATTTCAGTATTTTATGATATAAAGATAGAGTGAACAGTTTATGTAATACAGTATGTCCAAACACATGGAAACCTTTAACTTTTCCCAGTAATGCAAAATCAAGAGTATTTTTTCAACAGATTTTGGTTACTCAACATGAGCTGAGTTAACAGATGCAAAGCGCTGGATTTTGGCAGCAAGGGATAGAGGGAGATTCTGTCCTCAGGAGCTGACTACCTACCAGGAAGCTAAGAACCTAAATAAACTATTCTAAATTTTGGGTATAATTATGAAATATAAATAGAGGGCTGCTGGGGTTTAGAAGAGGCCAGAGAAATCTTGTGTGGGAAGACTTTATGTATTAGAGGGTATTTGAGATGGGCTTTTACAGATACCAAAAAGAAACAAAAGATGTGGCAGAAACCATGAGCTGATTATCCGAGTACCATTTCCACTCCCACTGCTGGCAAGCCTGGCTTCACTCTGGCATTCCTCACTTTTGACATGACTCAGAAGTCAACACTGGTTAGTGATACATCAACTAGCATGGTAAACACATTCCTTCTCCAGTGCATGTGTGTGAAGGGGATGGATGTAACCTAATACAGACCAATGGCTAAGGAAAGCTGCTGGGCCTTTACCTAGTTCTGGAGCCAGTCTGTATCAGGATTTGCTGATAAGTAAGAAAATAAATACTGTTTTGTTTCAACTCTCTTGAAAGGAGTTTTCTGTGACCTATAGCAGATGGCAATTGAAATGACAGAAGGAATGAACATTCTATTCTACTTGAGAGGACTCATTAAGCAGAAGGTCTAAGGTAACATTTTAAAGTAGTTAAGACTGGTAGGAATGCAGAATTCAAAAGAGGATATTAAGTAAAGTAGAAAAAGTAGTTTGGACATATTTCAGAAAGCCATGAATGTTACATTCATGAATAGAGAAGATTCTGCAGGCAGTGAGGAATTATTGAGGAGTTTTAAACAGGACAGTGAGCCTATCGGAGCTCTATGTTAGATGTCTCCCAACAACATAAACTGGACCTAGGAGAAGATTCTGGAGTTATGAATATTATTATAGATTTGACGATATTCTGGGTCAGAAGAGAAAGGGGACTAAACTGTAAACAGTTTCCTTGAGGACATGGTATTTACCTCATTTATCATACACTGCATTCTACATGCCTGGCATAACTGTGCTCACATTTTTGCCTCAATAAACTGGAAGTAAACTTAGCAGAGGTAAAAGTGACATCCCACTAGGGAAATGTGACATACTATTAGGGCAACAAGTCTCTGAATCAAAGGAAAAAGAAAGAGATCTCCTGAGCCAGAGAGTTTGGTTGATCAGGGCATTCATAAATGTCCAATTTATGGCTTATATGCAATGTGGATGATTTTACTGTATTTTTGTTTTAGAATAAGAGTTGAGATAGAAGGAGGGCTATTATTCGTGCCTTCATTTTCATTCAAAGGTCTATAGGTTCAAAAAAAGGCTAAGAATTGTCTGTGTAACTAACTCACTAGCAGATGAGGCTTTCCAATATGCTGAAACAACTATTATATTTTTAGCACAGTTGATATATTCAGTTATCTAAAATGTGAAGGCTGAGGTACAAGGTAGTACATTCCTGATGAAAAATACATTCTGTAGTTCAAAATTACCAAAACCAAAACAAACCTTTCTGATAGACTGCTTTTAAGTGAATGAAATTCAGTGTTCTAAGAGCTGATCTCCTGAGCTAACTCTATTTTGAAGAGTATAATCTTAGAGATAAACAAGGCATCATCCTAGGATAACTTGACTCTACCACTTCCTTTGGCGGTAACAATCTCTGCTGCCCAGCAGTCAGGCATCAGTGAGACTCCACTCAAAGACATCAGCATCAAAGCTATGCTTTAGCTGAGCCATATCTGCTGGAGTCCACTCTGCCCTGTGGAGTGCATTCTATGCTTTCATTTTCACTTATGATAATTCCATACGTTCAACAAAAAGG
Organism: Zapus hudsonius; assembly: GCA_004024765.1. NCBI lineage: Eukaryota > Metazoa > Chordata > Mammalia > Rodentia > Dipodidae > Zapus > Zapus hudsonius. The sequence goes on from PVHP010001065.1 coordinate 103,253, forward strand.
AAAAAATACTGTTCCTTACAAGACAACCAAATTCCTAAAAATTACTTATAACAATTACTTAATAGTATATCACACTATTAAATGTGGTTCTGACCACCAGTATAGTGTAAGCTCTGAAGAGGAAGACCCTGTTAACCTCACCTTGGTACAGACCACCCGTACAACCACTTTCCAAAAGGCAGAGGAATCCGACCCAGGTTGTACCTCAAAGAGAAGATGTTTTTCCTGGCCAGCAGCCACCTTGGCAGTTCTGAAAAGAAGCAAGCACAATTATTACTTTTATGAAAGCCTTAAGAAGTAACAGAGACAAAAAAAAAAAACAGACTCAAGAAACACTTTCAAACAGAAGGCAATATGAAGAAAACATACAAAGACAATAACAAGGGACTATAATAGCTAGATTCCTGTAACACAGAGATGGAGAATGTTTTGAACATGAACACACAACTTATTTGCAAGGATTTACACTACTATAGCTATGTAGAATATTTATGTTTCTTTTTGACATTACTAATTTCAATTGTCTTTTAGTGTCTAACCAAGATGCTTAGTAAAAACTAGTCCAAAGCACAATGGCACATATCTGTAATCCTAGCACTTGGAAGATGGAGGCAGGAAGATCAGGAGTTCAAGGTCATCCTTGGAGTTCGAGGCAAGCCTACACTATAAGCAAACTTGTTTCAAAACAAACACAACATAAAGTCTAAGAAATTAGTACTTTAAGCAAAAGTTTGCTAGTTTCCTTCATCTACATTTTGACTATTCTCTCAGATCTATATAAATACCAATATAAAATATTTGGCTCTTGGTTGAGGCCTGTTTAAGTAACCACATTAACAATCTTTTGAAAGATTTCAAATCTTAATTTGGGACTTGGCTGAGTAAACAAATGATTTGACATATTAAATATAGCTCTGCTGACTTTTTCTCACAAAGTAATTTTGAGAGGCACGGCATTCTAAAACACCTTTTGAGGACAACTCAATATCATGCTAGCAACTCCTTTTGCCACTGCGAACATCTCTCTCTGAGAACATCTCCAGCTTAATGCCTTACAACTAAGTAAAAGAGACCATCCAAAACAAAGCAACTAGCCTTAGTAAGTACAGCCTGCCGATGACAAGAATTTAGCCATGCTAGTTTCCAGTTGTTTCCCAGTTACCAGGCCAATGACTGGACCTGATGGTTGTCAGAGAGCACTGTATATGTGAAGATCCCAACTGTAGCCTCTAAAGGTAGGTTTTAAGCTACACTGGAGATACGGCTTAGTGTAGAGTGCTTGCCTAGCATGTACAAAAACTCTGGGTTTGATCCCTAAGTACTACAAAAACACCAAAACAAAACATCAAAAAACCCTATCCAGTCAGAACTGTCCTGTGCCAGGTAAATAAAAGGAATGTATTCTTACCATCACACAACAACTTAGCATGTACAGGTGATTTCACGGAACACATTTTATCCCAAATCTTTAGGTCAATAGGCAAAATTTCAAAGACTAGACTTGAGTTTATGTATATAAATTTCAGGACTAAAAGATGCCAAATATTAGTTTGTCTTCATTAAAAATTGAAACAATAATAAAACAACCTACTCTTAAACTACTAAATTCCCAATCCACTTTACCTCTAACAGACATGACCTCAGAAGTAATGCTTCAAACACGGCTATTTGGATAATTATTTTTTAAAGTAAAATATTATTTTTAAAACCCACAAATACATTTTTATAGACAACATAAAAATATACATATTAGTATATAAAATGTTTCACTACCATTTCCTGCCATCAGTAGACACAAGCACAGGCAACAGCTTAGCATGCACTCCTCTAGTTCATTCTATGTTTTATTTATATGCACCTCCTCATGAGTTACTTTTCTTTCTTTCTAAGGAATAAAATCATCTCAGGGGTAACTATTAAGACTGCTCTTTATTCTCGCGACTGGCCTGAAAGAGTAGACTCCAACCATGTCCCTAACAAGAGGATTATGTTATCTAATGTGTTTCAGATTGTCACATATCCAACACAGCTGTCATAAAGCCTAGGAAGCAAATTCATATATTTCTCTGTAAGCTATTAATAGTGACATTATTACAAATTTGTATATTAAGTGGTCCTGGACTTCAAGGTGATTTTACTTGTTTTTTTTTTGGGGGGGGGTGGTTAAAGTAATGTAGGGTAATGAGTTTCAGATTCAGAAGAACTGGAAATGCTATTTAATACTTGGTTAATCAATTTAGGTCTCAGTTAAAATGAGCTCAGTGAATGTTGGTTACACTGAAGAGACAAAAGAGAGGACCTTACCTATATAAGTTTTAATTATACTCCCAAGGGACAGAAGACTGATATAGTATAAAGACAAAGTAGATGTTACCAGAGGGAGACTTAAGAGAAAGAGGTAACATCTGTCCATTTGTCACTATGGAGGACCCTAAAAGGTAGTGTTTAAAAAGCAGCCTGTTGTAAGACCATTTAAGGACAAAGACTGGCATGATAAAGAAAAATTTACAATCTATCTTGGACAGAAATTCATTCAAAAGCATTAAAGATTTAAAACTGTTAGCTGATTAGAAAATATTACTAAATGAAATATCTTTCATGAGTGATGAAAAGGGTTTACTACTGTATATGCATTTCTCTACAAAGTGATGGCTCAGTGAATAATCGTAGAGGTGTCTGCACTCCCTGGCAGAGCCGATGGATGTACAGAGCCTTCTTAGGATTGGCGCCTTCTCATTGCCCAGAGAGGCTAATCTGCATATCCCTTTGCTCTGCACTACTTTAAGTGCTCCCACACAGTCAATTATCCAACCTTCTAGTTCAGAATTGTTGGGTTGTTTGCATTTTAGAATTGCTTCATTATACCTGTGGCCTGTGTTTCAAATTCATTTTAACTTCCTCCCATCTCTTCTGTTCCCACTACATATTTTAACATCGCTGCATAGAAAGTCTACTCATAATAAACACTCAATATAATATTTGCTAATTTTTGATGAAAGCATGAAGTCTTGCCATTAATACCTCTGGTGACCTCTTAACAGCCATGACAAATGGGCATGCAGTCAAAGGACAGATCATATGAGAAAGAGCAAGCCTTACACATCATTAAGTTCAGCTACTCTCCCAAGAAATTCTTCATAAGTTAAGGAGCCACTTTCTCGAACCAGTGTGACATGTTTTGCTACTTTTTCTGGTAACTTGTTAATAACCAATTGAGTCTGATCCGAAATTTGTTGTCCCATGATGTCTTTTAGAATTCTGAGTGTTGCTTCACATAGTTTCTGTCAAAAATAATGTAAGAGTTACTTTAAGATATCATATAACATAAAATAACCGTTCAAACAAAAAACAAAACCCAAACTACCAAACCTTAAGAGAGGGTTAAGAAGGTAGACTTGTATGACTCTAAGGTGGATTTGTTCAAACGGAATAGTGATGGACCTCTAGTTCCTTCAACTCTACCAAGACCAAAGCCACCAACACACACACACACACACACACACAGTGTCTCTCTCTCTCTCTCTTTCACTTTCAAGTGATTGTGTTTTCCTAAGAACCTTTCCTAACCACTTGCCACATGTCAGACTCCAAACTAAATGCTGTCCATGAATTACTTACAACATCATAAGAGGCTGGTGTTATATGTCTATTCTATGGATAAGAAAATGGAGTGAAGCGTCATACATAAAATTTACAGTATGGGTTAGGAGTGAACTTAGAACTTTGTTTTTAATCTCATGTTCACATTCTTAACCACTACGGCATCCCGTTGCAGGATATCACTTTATCAGCTGTTTTTTTGAAAATCGTGTGTGTGTGTTTGTGTGTGTGTGTGCATGTGAGAGCACATGTGCCACACCACATGAGCCATGGTGCATATGCCACAGTGTGTGTGTGGTCAGAAGACAACTATGGGTGTCATTCCCCTGATGATTTCTTGTTCACATCTCTGCTAGCCAGGCTAGCTGTCCCATGAGCTTCTGCGGATTCTCCTGTCTTCCTACTGAATCTGGTTTGACGTATGTTCTGGGGGTCCAAACTCAGGCCCTCAGGCTTGCATGGCAAGTACTTTACTCACCGAGCCATCTCCTTCTCCAGCCCTAAATTTTTAAAATTTTATTTATCTGTAAACAGAGAGATACAGACAGAAAGACAGGAAAAGAGAGAATATACGGGTGTGCCAGGGTCTTTAGCCACTGCAAATGAACTCCAGATGCATGTGCCACTTTGTGCATCTGACTTATGTGAGTATTGGGGAACTGAACCCGGGGCCTTAGGCACTGGAGGCAAGTGCCTTAACCACTGAACCATCTCTCCACCCCCCCCCTTTTGAGGTAGCCCAGGCAGACCAGGAATTCACTATGTAGTCTCAGGCTGGCCTTGAACTTATGGTGATCCTATCTCTGCCTCCCAAGTGCTGGGATTAGAGGCATACACCACCATACCTGGTTTCTAATTTTTTTTTCATTAAAATAAAGGGAGCATATTTCTGGTTTGAAGAAAAAAACTAATTGAAACAGGATTAACTTAACTACCTCAGATTTTCTGCCTGGGGGAGGAGCTCTTTTGCTCTTTAATTCCTCAAGGTATTTTTTTAATTTAGAGTTTGTATAATTGGTATTCTAAATAGGAATTTGGCCTCAAACTCATGGCAATCCTCCTATCTCTACCTTCCAATGTGCCTGGCTAAACAGTAAATTTTAAGTAAAAGACAATTACTTTAGGGGCTGGGAGATGGCTCTGTGGGTAAAGTGCCTGCCATACAAGCATGAGAACTTGAGTTTGGAACTATGTCACCCATAGAAAATGTTGGGCATGGTGGAGCACTCTTGGAATCCCAGGGTACCCTGCCTACCTAGTCTATTGGAATTAGTGAGCTCTAGGTTCAGTAAGAGACCCCATTTCAAAGGAGGTGGAGAGATATTGAGAAAGACCCTCAACCCCTACCCTATACACATAACATACATACAGGAACACTCACATGTGCACATGCACACCACACACATGGATCACTACTTTAATAGCTTACTGTCAATAAACTGCTGCCTTCAAAATTAAATCACAATGCATTCATTTAATAGCTACTTGCTTTAAATGCTTCAAAGATATAACTCTATGAATTATGGCTAGAGTTGGATGTGTCTACTCTAGATAGTTTTTTTCTTTTTTGGTAAATAATGATTTACCAGAATAGCAAGTGCTGCAGTCAGCTTCTCATTGTTGGTACAAAGAACCTGACCAAAAAGCAGCTGATGATGAAACAACCATTTTGTAGACGAAGGCTGTAGATGTAGACTGGCCAAGGAAAACAGGTATAAAGGGTAAAGTGACTTGCCCAAAGTCACACAAGCTAGTAGTGGTTCTCCTCAGTCCCAGCACCCACATAAAGCTGATGCACAAGGTGGCGCATGTGTTTGGAGTTTGTTTGCAGTGGCTGGAGGCCCAGGTGCACCCATTCCCTCTGTCTGCCCGTTTCTCACTCTTCCTCAAATAAATAAATAAATAAATATTTTTTAAAATAAAGTAAAAAATGCATCACAACTATCAAAAGAAAATTTGATCCTCAAGAAATTCTACTTCATTTCCTCATGAAGATTATCTTATTCAGTCAATAATAATAAACAGTAACTTCATTTTAAAAATCACCAAAATTTGCTTTATCATTAAAATTAAAATTATAGCTTCAAGTATAAAACATGTATAACATTAAAATAAAAAGTATATATGTTTTGCTTTTGGAATTAAAATTTAATGTACTGTATTTCAGTTTATTATTTTAGTTAACATAAGTATACGAAAAGTACAATTGTACTAAAAAAGAAGAAAAAGCCTCCAGCATTTCTGTTTTGGATCTGAGCCTAAATGGCAACAATAATGATATTAAAGAAATAAATGAAAAGAAGGAATGTCTTGAGGTAAAATGATACATTTCAAATATGGGCAAGTATCCAGAGGGGAGCAATTAAAATTCTAGCTTAGAGAAGGTATCCATAGTATTTAACCTTTCTGAGTGTCACAGACTAGTAACATCTCAAAACAAGAAGTGATTGAAAAAAAAAATTTTTTTAAAAACTTTACTTATATGGGAAGAGAGAGAGAGAGAGAGAGAGAGAGAGAGAGAGAGAGAGAGAGAATGGGTGCACCAGGGCCTCCAGCCACTGCAAATGGACACTCCAGATGCATGTGCCCCTTTATGCATCTGGTTCTACGCGGGTGCTAGGGAATCAAATTCAAGCCATTAGGCTCTTCAGACAAGCAGCTTAACCACTGAGCCATCTCTCCATTCCTGATTTTTATTTTATGGGTATTTCCAAATTAAACCTCTCAAATGTCCAAAACCTATCAAGAATTTAAAAACTTATAACATGAAAAGTAGGATATATTAAAATAAGTCCTTTCCGAGAAAGTCAGTAACCACCCTGACATTTATTGTATATCTGTTTTAACTACATATTGTCCTTATTTTTCTTATTCTAAACCAAACATAAGAAAACAGCATTGGAAGCATATGGCTGTAGACTAGTGTTAGGGATCCACTGTCTTACATACTCTTTTAAAGAATTATGTTTAATAAGGAGCTGGAGAGATTGCTCAGTGGTTAAAGTCACTTTCTTGCAAAGCCTAATGGCATGGGTTTTAGCCAGATGCACAAAGTGGCACATAAGTCCAGAGTTCATTTGCAGTGGTAGAAGGCCCTGGCACATCCTCATTCTCTCTCTCTCTCTCTCTCTCTCTCTCTCTAATATATAAGTAAAAAATTAAATTATATTTAACAAGTTTCTTTCATGTGTGTGGTACTTATGTACTAGGGACAGGACAGTGAGCAAAAGAGGCACAGTTCTTGCTACTGTGGAGTATCTAAAATAGTGTGGGAAGAGGCAGTAATCATACAAATTACAAAATGATCAACACTAAAACCAGACAAGAACAGGGCACAATGAAAGTCAATAAAAATGGGGACAGAAGTCCCTGGGCAAACATTTGATCCGAATTTAGTGGGATTCACAATGGAGGAGGAACCAGGGTACAAGACAGAGGAGGACATTCCAGGCTGAGGTTTCAGAAAGTGCCTAGGCTAGGAAGGCTCATGGCACTTTGAGAGAATTAACAAAGATTATTACTGATGAAAGCAGAAAGGCAGAGGAAGGGAGATGGACTCAAAACCAAAACCAGGTGGACTTTTCAAGGTTCCTACCAATGAACTGAAGATGGCATGCCTGCCCCCCCCCCCTGTGGCTGGCAGAGCTGGAAGGATGAACCCTATCAACTGAAGGAAAGCTAAACAGTGACTTGAACACACTCAAGACGGCAAAGCTAACTTGAATGTTCTGAAAACATTTAGGTAAGATGTCCTTGAAAGCAGCTGGAACATAGTCTGTTTTTGTTTTTGCATGTGTGTAGGCACGTGTATGGAGGCCAGAGGTTGACACTGGGTGTCTTACCCAATGCGCTCACCTTATTCTTTGAAGCAGGAGTTCTCACTGAGCCTAGGAACCAGTGAGCTGAGGAAGCCCCTTGTCTCCACCTCCCCTGAACTGGGACTACTGGAAGCGCTGCCACATTCAGCTCTTGTGGGACTTCTGGGGGTCCAAACTCAGGTCCTTGTCTGTGTAGCAAGCACTTTACCACCAAACCATCTCCCAAGGTGTGAGGGTTTTAATCAAAAGAAGTAACACATATAAAAATGATACCAAAAATGCTAAACTAATCCTAAAACATTTTTTTAAAAAATATTTTTATTAGCTGGGTGTGACGGTGCCTTTAATCCCAGCACTTGGGAGGCAATGAGTTCGAGGCCACCCTGAGACTACATAGTGAATTCCAGGTCAGCCTTGGTTAGAGAGAGACCCTACCTCGAAAACTAAACCAAACAAAACTATATGTTTTTTGTTTTTGTTTCTTTTTTTTTTCTTTTTTGGTTTTTCAAGGTAGGATCTCACTCTAGCTCAGTATGACCTGGAATTTACTATCCAGTCTTATGAGAGAGAGAGAGAGAGAGAGAGAGAGAGAGAGAGAGAGAGAGAGAGAGAGAGAGAATGAGAATAGGGGTATGTCAAGGCCTCTTGCCACTGCAAATGAACTCCAGACTCATGCACAACTCTGCATGTGGCTCCATGTGGGTACTGGGGAATTGAACCCAGCTATCAGGCTTTACAAGCAAGCACTTTTAACCGCTGAGCCATCTGTCCAGTCCCTAACCTAATGCTGGAAGCAGATGTCAAGAGCAAAGAAATTCCTAGTCCCACTGTGTTGTGCAGAGGCTTGACCATGCACAGTTAGCTCAAAGCAGCCATTCTTTTAAGGGTAGCAATAAATTAGAACACACTCATCAAGATGTGCTGGGTCTAGAAAAAAATGTGATTTCTGTAGCTGTGCACAACTTACAGATAATATGGAACAACACAACTGTCTTGTTTAAATATTTGAGGAGCTGTGCCATGGGTGAGGAAATAGGTTAGCACTACACACAGAGAACAGACAGGCCAAGAAGTACAGACTAGCAAGGCCAACTTCAGCTCACCTACCTACTTCATTCTGAAGTAGAGAAATGTTTGATGATTAGAAGTTTATCTAATGAGTGGCACAGAGAAGAGTTCCTGGTGAAAGATAACCTCTCACCTAGTGTTTTGCTTCCAAACTGAAACAGCTTTTCTCTACCGACTCAATAAAAATACAGTAAGACTGTAAACAGCCAGAATAAAAATTTGAATTCTATCTACATTATTTAACATAGATAGTATCTAATGTATATGGATAATTGAATCACATATGCTCCTGAGGTAAAGTTTCTCTCCCTTTGCATACTCAGGGTCTCCAGCAGGGCCCAAATGAACACATAAAATAGGTTACCAGGAGAAAAAAAATATAGAAATGTTATTTTTACATGTATGTAGAAGTCCTCACAAGAAAAATTAAGACCCAAAGAAGGGTCAAAAGCTTAGACAAGCTGGGGATCAGCTGTTAAAAGCACTTGCTTGCAAAGCCTGGTGGCCCGGGTTTGATTTCCCAGTACCCATGTAAAGCCAGATACACAAAGTAGCAGCAGCAAGAGGCCCTGGCACACCCATTCACATGCTCTCGCTCTCTCTCTCTCCTTACAAATAAATAAAAATATTAGAAGATAAACTGTAAAAACATGAAAAGACAGAGGGTTTGGATAAGGTTAACTTGTAAGGTGGGTACCTTTCACTTGGTTGTTTCATCTCCCACTTCCAAAGACTAAAGAAAGTTCAAGTACACATCTTTATCTTTACAAAAATCTTTGTGTGTGTGCATGCCATGTTAGCATTCACAGTCAAAGGACAACCTAGGATGTCTGATCTCATCTTCCATCTTGAGACAAGGTCTCTTCTTATTTGTTGCTGAATACACTAGGCTGACTGGCCCACGAGTTTCCAGGGACTCTCCTGTCTCCACTTCCCATCTTTCCATAGGAACATGGGAATTACAGAAGTGAAGCTTGGGGTCTGGGGATCCCAACTCAGGTTTTCTTGCTTGAATAGCAAGCACTTTATCCACTGAGCCATCTCCCCAGCCTTTAAGTGCACTTCTTGTATTTGCTCCTTTAAAAAATACTCAAAAAAGGGCTGGAGAGATGGCTTAGTGGTTAAGACATTTGCCTGCAAAGCAGAAGAACCCAAGTTCGATTCCCCAGTATCCACGTATAGCCAGATGCACTTGCCCATACCTTTCGATGAGCTACCTTAGGCTATTTAGCTGTTGGGTTCTCTCTTCTGAAAGATACATAGGTGTATAATGTATTCTGAATGAATGCAATAAATACTGTTGACAGGCCTTTGTTTTAAATATTATTCATTTAGTATTTTTTATTTTCAAATATTTATCTATTTGTAAAAGATATGAGAGTGAGAGATAAAGAGAGAGAGAATATGAGAATGGGTGAGTGTCAGGGCCTCTAGCCACTGCAAACAAACTCCAGATGCATACACCAATTTATGAACCCAGCTTTAAATGGGTCCTGGGAAACTGAACCTGAGTCATTAGGCATTGCAGGTGAGCACCTTAACTACAGAGCTGTCTCTACAGCTCCTCTTGAATTCTTTTGACTCTTGCTAATTTGTTCAGTCATTTATTAGAACCTGGAAAAATATATGTGGAATAAAAATGTGAAACTGTAAATCATTAATATTTACATCACTTAGGAAATTTTCCCTTTTTTATATAACTCCCTCAAAATCATGGAACAGTAGTATTGCATAGGAACATAATCTGAGAACCAGTGTCATAAAATTCTGTAAAAGACAAGCGTGTAGTAAAGTTTCTCAAAGAACTAGCAGCTCCCAAACTACTGTGCCACCTATAACATAGTCCTTTCAAGCAGGAAGGAAATATGCTTCCAAAAATATCTAAAGGATTCTTTAAATAAAGAACTATTATTTTGAAACTTACAAGAATATAAAGAATTCCAAAAATGCCACATTCTCTAGTGGGTGGTACATAACGTTGACCACTTCTTTTTCTAACAAGTGAATTTCTGTAGTTAAAAATTCCTTATAAAATATAACAACCACCACACCACAATTATCACACACAATGAACTCCCTAAAAATATAAACCACAATCCATTCATAAGTGGACTACATGGATTACAGCAAAATTGAAAAGCCTGAAAGTGTAACCAAATGGCTGTCTGACAAGTAGTGTGGTATTCACAAAACATCTTTGAAATTTTGTATCATCTTTAGCCTTTGTAACAAATACTGAATTCTACATATAGGTCTTTAAAAAGGCCATTACCTGCTGTTTACTCAAACACTACATTTCCAAGCGGGCATCAGCTGTTAATTTAAGACAGGAAATCAACACAGTATTTTTTTTAAAGTCTCCCTCTCCTTGGGAATAACACACACACACACACACACACACACACACACACACACACACACACACACACATATATATATATATATATATATATACACACAGAGAGAGAGAGAGAGAGAGAGAGAGAGAGAGAGAGAGAGAGAGAGAGAGAAAGGGGGGAATGGGGCCAGTCACAGTAATTATAGAATTTGGAACGCCTGTTCGGGGACAAAAAACTTTAATCAGGAGAATTAAAACAAGTAACTTTGGGGCTGGAGAGATTGCTCAGTTGTTAAGGCGCCTGCCTGTAAAGCCTAACAACCTCGGTTCCATTCCCCAGTACCCATATAAAGCCAGATACAAAGTGGCACATGCATCTGGAGTTCATTTGTAGCAGCTGGAGGCCCTGGCACGCCCATTCTCTCTCTGTTGGTCTCTCTTTGCTTGCAAACAAACATTCCCAAAATGATAGAAGAGAACTGGGAAATCAATGGATTTCTAATAGCACCGGCACATTTACTAAATATATTTAGGAAATATAGACTTGTTGAATTCTCTTGGGCTTTCTCTGCACTTTTAGGAAAAGACAGGCGTTCCCTACTTATATAGAACCAAGAGGAATCAAAAGTTTACTTATGCCAAATGACAAAGAATTAACTTAAAAAACAAAAACACCACAATAGCATTCTAGAGGCAGATGTTTAGAAACTGAAGGCGGCCAGCCATGCTGTTCTGGATTCTGAATTCCGACAGCATCCCTTCTCTGAGATGACTTTAAAGCACAGACGACGAGCTCAGGACCACCGTCACGGTCGGCTCCTGCCCCAAGCAGAGAATGAAAGCCGGAAACTCGGAGAGTACCAGCATGGAGGAATTCTAGACGGCTCAAAGTCCTACTGTACTTCATGTACACACGCCGAGGGCAGAAGGGTGCCTTCGGGCGCCACGAGGCTCTGCCATTGATGTAGGCACAAGGCTGGGGACAAATGGGACCAGCTGGATGGCCGACGCCAACAAAGGCGGCGTCTTTCCCTAAACGGATGAACTCTGTTCCTCGTGGGGTCTCGTTGGACACGCAGAGGACCCGGGGGAGCGTGGCAGCCTCGGGGCTTCTTCTCCCCACGGTCCCGCCCGCCCGCCCGGCACTCTCCGCCCACTGCTAAGGCCCGAGATAGACAGACAGACAGACAGACATCGGTTCTGGTCTCAAAGAGTCGGAAAGCGTCGGCTCCTCGGAAGCACCCGCACAGCGGAACCGGCCACGGGCACCGGGCCTCTGGAGCGGCGCGCCCTAAGCCGAGGAGGGGCCGAGCCGGGCCCAGCTCCCCTGAAGCCCGGCTTCCAACCGACGCCGCCGGCTGCTTCTACTCCCAGCTCCGGGGTCGAAGGGACCCGGCGGGAGGACGGCGCTGCGCTCACCCCAGGTTCAAGGCATCGCGCTCCAGGCGGCACC